>CM040188.1:9789116-9796616 GCA_022606455.1 Callitettix versicolor | reverse complement strand
TTTCTCAGAAAAAATTGTAAGCCTCTCACAAAAGAATTGTAAGCCTTTCACAAATAAACGCAAGCCTCTCGCCAGAGAATTGTAAGCCCCTCACAAAATAATTGTAAATTTCTCAGAAAAAAAAAAAGCCTGTAAGCCTCTCACAAATGAATTGTAAGCCTTTCACAAAAAAAATTGCAAGCCTCTCACCAGAGAATTGTAAGCCCCTCACAAAATAATTGTAAATTTCTCAGAAAAAATTGTAAGCCTCTCACAAAAGAATTGTAAGCCTTTCACAAATAAACGCAAAGCCTCTCACCAAAAAATTGTAATTGTAAGCCCTCACAAAATAATTGTAAATTTCTCAGAAAAAATTGTAAGCCTCTCACAAAAGAATTGTAAGCCTTTCACAAAAGAATTGTAAATTTCTCAAAAAAAATTGTAAGCCTCTCACAAAAGAATTGTAAGCCTTTCACAAATAAACGCAAGCCTCTCGCCAGAGAATTGTAAGCCCCTCACAAAAGAATTGTAAATTTCTCAGAAAAAAAATTGTAAGCCTCTCACAAATGAATTGTAAGCCTTTCACAAAAAAAACGCAAGCCTCTCACCAAAGAATTGTAAGCCCCTCCAAAAAAATTGTAAGCCCCTCACACAAAAATTGTAAACTTCTCACAAAATAATTGTAAGCCTCTCGCAAAAGAATTTGAAGCCTCACAAAAGAATTGTAAGCCACTCACAAAAATTGTAAGCCCCTCACAAAAAAATTGTAAACTTCTCACAAAATAATTGTAAGCCTCTCGCAAAAGAATTTGAAGCCTCACAAAAGAATTGTAAGCCACTCACAAAAATTGTAAGCCCCTCACAAAAAAATTGTAAACTTCTCACAAAATAATTGTAAGCCTCTCGCAAAAGAATTTGAAGCCTCACAAAAGAATTGTAAGCCACTCACAAAAATTGTAAGCCACTCACAAAAAATCGTAAGGCTTCCACAAAAATAATTGCAAACTTCTCACAAAAGAATTGCATGCCTCTCACAAAAGAATCCACAAAAGTTTCCTACGTCATCATGACAAAGAACAGCATCAAAATAAAATTTACAAAACAATCGTCGGTTATTTTATTTACGTATGTTTGCTATTTACAAATCGTTTTATTTCGAGTTGTATTATGCACTTCGAAACCTCTCAGTTTTTGACCTCTTCCGTACTTCCTCTTGCCTCCGATCTTCCACAGAATCCAGCCACTGCAAGAAAGCTTGCTCTGACTCGTATCGCCGCTGAGATATCCTTTCCCATCGAGCTTCCAATATGATCTTCTGCTTTTCTCTAAACACAAGTTCGAACTTTATTTAGAAGACGTATTTCCAAAAAGTAACACTACTATAGCAACCATTTTTTCGAGGCAATATTTGACAAACTATCATCGTTGTAATCAGCGTTTTAATCTAAGTAAAGTAGTATTTTATATTTTCAAATTTTATTGAAAATACGAAAAAGTTGGGGAGATTTGAAAGCCGATTACAATAATAAAATCATATTTCCAAAATAAAAGTTATAATTTTAAAAATATCTGGAATTCTGTCATTTTTAATCGGTTAAATAGAATTTTTGTTGTTAACGAGCTGACAAAAATTGAATTTTCTACCAAGTATGTATTAAAATAAATCTAAAAGTTTTAACAATTCCTAAAATATATGTCAGGATCAGCGCTCATTACAACGATCCGGGTTTGGGTCTTACTACAATGTCCACTCCTGCTAATTTTAATAATTTAGATTCGCTAATTAATAGTTCAAAAAATTTCACAATTTCTTCTTTGTAAAATCGATTTTCATCAAATTTTTCTCGCATATGAAGATCCACGTCGCAATTCAGCTGTTCAAATTTGTAATGCAATAATTTTATGATACGAAAATAAATCGGAAAATCAGCCTGATTATATTATGTTAACTGTTCAGCAGTCTAAATACAACTGAGCTGTTTCTTTACCCCACCACTAACGGTAAAAAAACCTGTTGGACCATTCAAGGTCAAGCGCCAATATAAAACAAACGAGCTACACAAACACCAAAAAGGACTCTTTTTAGTACTCAAAGAGCCTGAAAACGAACATGGCCATCAAAATCGATTTTTTTTCACAGCCACCAAAACTTTGACCACAGTAATCACTATTAATAAAAGAAACAACATTAATTCGTTAAAATGTGTCACTGTGTGTAGAACTCGCTCGGTAAATACGTTTACAAATTTGGCGTTCGTTACGTATAGTACATTAGACCAAACTTATTTTCATTGGATCTTGTAATTATTAGACTCGATGTCGGTACATTCAACAAACGAAACTGAACAATCACAGATCTCTAAATTTAGTCCAGTCACAAATTTGTTAAGTTACCTTTGTCAGTTGGAATAGCGTAGTGTGTTAGTATACAAACTTTGTGTATTGTATATCGCACTGTATCGTTAGGAATTTCAGTTCGTTTTGATTCAAAACTTGGCGCAGAAATTTCAGTATTTGCTTGAACAAATTCAACCGTTTAAAAAATAGCGATCATTATAAATCTTTAAAAAAATCGTAACTTTTTTTGTGACGCTTGATTCCACTATCGTGCAATATGCAAAAAATAAACTTTTAAAGTCCAGTGAAAATAAACAATAACGCAAAACATCTGTGATCCACGATTATATAATTTGTTTTTACCCCTTAAAAAACCCCACCTTTGCTCTCTAATTCTTTGCTTCGTTTCGTTGTCTTTTTTATCCTTCCAGAAACGGAAAGCAGATTCTGCTTCCTTTTCTTTTTCTTTCTTTTTCCTTTCTTCTTCTTCTCTCGTATGCGTTTCTTTCTTCTCCATTTCTCTATGTTTGTTTCTTATCTCTTCATCTGCTTTCTTCTTCCACGATTCGTATACCTGCAACGGATAATCAGCTGTTTAATTTTTGTTACGTTTCTTGTTTATTCGAAAATTAAAATTTGATTTCATCATACTGCACCGAACGTATTTGTATTTACGTACTTTAGAGTCATGCGTTTTCGGAATCAGCTGGTGCTGTAACTTAGTTGTATATTTGTCCACCAGTAGCTCTGGCGTTCTTTCCAATGTTACTAACAGCTGGTCTTACTTTCTTATTAATTGTAATTTAAAAACAAATAGTTTTAAAGTTATTTTATTTACTTCTTTCAACATCTGAAATGAAAATTTGTAAAATATAACCAGAAAAGTTTTTAAACATAGCTGCAGAAAAATCGAGAAGTTATTACCAGAAAATTTAAGGAATTCGATACGAAGATTTTTATAATAATTTTTGTGAGTGGTTCAAAGCTAAAAATTTTAGGCCTTGTCAGTTAACTGATAATATAATATAATTTTTATTTGCTATTGAATTATTTGACTGTATGATGAAAACTAACGTTTATAACTATCGGCAGAGGCAGCTGAAGTGAGCAGCTGATGGGTTTAGCGATCCCACCTTACCTCTAGCTCATACTGCTCTCACTCATTTACTCAACACACACACACGCACACACACACACACACACACACACACACACACACACACAAATACATAGCTTGGCTAATTCTAACGTGTAAAGCGACCCCTGCTGTTGGAAGTGAATGACACTGGCCTAATGGTGTATTCAACAGAGCCCTGGGGTAGCTAGAGACCTCCCAGTGTACCTTAGCCACGTGTGCGGGGCTCTGTGTGGGCGGACATAATTTCCTTAGCTACTTGTTAAGTTTCCATAAGTAAGAATACGTATTTCACAGCACAATAAAAAGGTTGATCAAAAGGAGGTAATGAGGATCAAGAGAAAGAAAATTAAAAGGACAAGCAGAGCAAGCGCCTCTATAAAGAACTGGGAAGTCACCCATTAGAAGTGGCAGAGTTACCCACCTTGAATCCTCTCCAAATCCTAGAATTTAATGAGATTAGGTCTTTACACACACGCGCACGCGCACGCACGCACACGCACACACATACGCGAACACAAACACACACACACGCGCGCGCGCGCGCGCTTACACACACAGGTCTATATATATAAAGGGAATATATAAAGGAATATATAAAGGGGACACAATAGATCTAGTAAACCTAAAAATCATTCATTCATCAACTATCATAACTCTTACCTTAAAGTGCTTTTTCGGCGCTTGAACGAACTAAAATAAACCAAGTCGCTCACTAGAAAAGGCTTCCTTCGGTACTAGCGATGAAAATACTCGAAACATTGGTAAAATATCACCGAAATTGGTCAATTCGTTTTATCTAATGATGTGCACACATATATGACATAATATATATATATATATATATATATATATATATATATATATATATATATATATATAATGAGACATAGTAAAAGTTTATTTTGGTTTAAAAACTGCCTATGCGATCGTTAAGACGCTAGAGGGACACCATGTATGGACAGACAATTACGAAGAAGCTCGACCGATTTAAGTACATGTTAATTGTTAATTTAATTTTGGTATATTAAAAGATCAGTTGTTTTATATTGATTCAAGATCAGTTGATTTCATTGAACAGCTGATAAGTTTTAGGTTATGTTGTTAAAAACTGGCTATGTTAATTTATCGTTTACATTAATTGGTTCGTGCGAAAAACAGTTCTTTGTATAAAACTATGGACCCTATGTACACATAATATTACCCGTATGTAAGAGGCTGATGTAATACATTAACTAGGTGAATACATTAACTTTATACTAAGAAGATCTAAATCAGTTTTGGATTTCCTCATCCTTGCATCCTTGATTTCTTTCGATTAATTACATCAAGGAAACCGAGGCAGGCACACTCGAGTTATGCAGGAATACAAAAACACTTCTGCGTATTACAACATGCAAGGAAACGAGTCCTTGATTGATGCTTTCGTTTTCACTATTTGGCCTAGATTTGATGAAGTGAAATGACGAAAAACATGGTGCACGAACTTGTGGAATAAAAGCCCTGAAACCTAATCCTTTCGGAAAAATTCCACTTTCGGGAAAAATGTTTTCTTTGATTACTTAAGGGGTTTTAACATGTATCATGTTTTAGGACTGGTTGTGACATGTCCTATAATAGCCTTATCAGCTGTTCAATGAAATCAGCTGACAGTTATGAATTAATATAAACAACAATAAAACATTGCTAGTTTTTAACAACATAACCTAAAACGTATTACAGCCGATCAGCTGTTCAATAAAACCAGCTGATCGTTACGAATTAATATAAAACAACTGATCTTTTAATACAACTACCAAAATTAAATTAACGAATCATTTCATATAATTAAATCTATCAAACTTCTACGTAGTTTCCGTAGTGTAGTGGTTATCGCGACCGCCTCACACACGCCTACCCGGTTTGATCCGGGGCGGAAACGCAGTAATTTTAAATTATAATTAATTTAATATGAAACTTTCAAAGTGCAAAATACTTTTAGGCAATATAAGCATGCTCCTCGCATCACGCGTCCCTACAGCACTACCAGCACTACCAGCTGATTCATGTTAAAAGTGATTTAGAGATCAAGGCTCATTCATGGTAGTAAGTTGGGTAGGCGCTTCAAAAGTTTATTTTTCAATTTGAAAAATGGTAATGCCATCCCGTATATTGAACTTTGAATAGTTTTACACCGCTATTAATTTAATTTCCCCATGGTATATTCAGGTTGTATATGAATATTTTATTATTCACCTTTATGACAATTCAGGTAAAATTGCATTCATATTAAATTAATTATAATTTAAAATTACTGCGTTTCCGCCCGGGATCGAACCGGGTAGGCGTGTGTGAGGCGGACGCGATAACCACTACACTACGGAAACTACGAAGAAGTTTACATACGTTAATAATACTCCAGCCTACTCGTTTGCGAGAACGTATGTACTTACCTTCTCCGCTTCCGCTTTCTTCGCCATCCTTTCTTCGGCCGACAACAATTCTCTCTTCGCCTGTTCCTGCTTCAGTTGCAATATCCGATCCTTTTCCTTCTTCCAGGCGTCGTACGCTGAAGCCGCTTGCTCCGCGGTAGGGCAGTACTTCCCCGGTCTGCTCCTTCAAAATATTCGTTCTAGTATTTAAATTATGTTTAGGTAAAATCGGTTTTAGTCAATCGATTTCCAACGTAACGTATAGGTCATATTTTAAAAGAGATTTTTGACACATTTCCTTGTAAAAGGATTACCATTAAATTATCCTTTAATACAATTTTTAATTAATCACTAAATCTATTAATTGACTAGCTGAATACCCGTGCTTCGCTACGGTGTTTTAATCGGTAAATAATACCGAAATAGTTATTGTTTTAAATATTTGAAACAACAAAGAAAATGTACTAATCACTTTTAATATTTATCGCTGTGACAATTAAAAACATTAGAGGTTATATTGAATGGAACAAACTTTACATAATTGAATGATCTATAAATACTAAATATCGATTTATAACATAGTAATTCAGACAGACTATTCGATTTGAAGACTGAAATTGCGAAAAAAACTGCCGCAGTATCTAAAGTGTAAGAGTGTAAAATTTCATGACAACCAACGGACTAGTTTAGATTTATTTTCAAGAAACATGATTACTTTCAATTTTATAAATATATATAAAAATACTTATATCTCATTTACATTTGAACAGACTGTTAATGATAATAATATTTCTTCATTGTACACAAAAGTAATCTTTAAATTTTGTTGTAAAAATATCGACATGGATATTTCTTTCGTTAAACAAACCTACAGATCAAGTTAATCATTATATGTGATATCAGGATAATGAGAAGATAATATAAGGAGGAGAAAGAGGAGGAGGAGAAGAAGGAGGAGGAGGAGAAGGAGAAGAAGAAGAAGAAGAAGAGGGAGAATGAGAAGGACAAGGAGAAGAAGAAGAAGAAAGAGAAGAAGGAGAAGGAGAAAAGAAGAAGGAGGAGAAGAAGAAGGAAAGGAAGAATGAGAAGGTCAAGAATAAGAAAAAGGAGAAGAAGAAGAAGGAGAAAAAGGAGAAGGAGGAGGAGGAGAAGAGAAGAAAAAAAGGAAGAATGAGAAGGACAAGAATAAGAAAAAGAAGAAGAAAAGGAAGATAAAGATGGACAAGAATAAGAAGAAGAAGAAGTAGGGGAAGGAGAAGAAGAAAAAGAAAAATGAGAAGAAGAAGAAGGAAAAGAAGAAGGAGGAGGAGTAGAAGAAGAAAAAGGAAATGGAGACAGAGAAGGAGAAAAGGAGAAGAAGAAGAATGATAAGAAGGAGAGGAAGAAGGAGAAGAAGAAGAACAAGAACAAGAAAAAGATGAAGGAGAGAAGAAGAAAAAAAATTGTACAGTAATTTTAAAAAGACAGATAACCTGACGAAACGTTAACAACCGGTCAGACGTTTCGACACCCATTTGCACTCCTTGAGGTTCAGGATTAATTCATTGGCAGTTAATCAGGCGGCAAAGTTCCGCGTGTCTCTGAAAGAAAGTAAGTCCAATTTTTAATTACAAAATACTTTGCAACGGTCACTGCAGA
>CM040188.1:9781616-9784116 GCA_022606455.1 Callitettix versicolor | reverse complement strand
GTGATCTCCTTCTCCTAAGTTCTTCTGAGATTGTCATGCCCTTTCGGTCGCTTGCTTATCTAAAGTTGAGTTTCATTTCCTTGTCCTTGAGTATGGCTTTCTCCTCTCCATTCCTCAACTGTTCCTCGGTTATCCCTAGGTCTTCCAGGTCTTGTTCTATCTCCTTGAGCCAATTATTTTTTATCTTTGTGCTCAACTGGTAGTTCAGTAATTTCTTGGTGAGAATTTCTTCTGGGAGTCTGATCAGGTGTCCGTAAAATGCCAGGCGTCTCTTTCTGAATACGTCGATATGGTGTTCGGCCTCATTGTACACCAGTGCTCCAGGCAGCAGCCTGTGGTTCCCGTTCACTATGTATCCAAATGATTTATTGTAAGATTTTCCCATTAATATCCGTTTTAGTACAACTCGCTATTTCCTGTAATAATGGCTGAACGGCAAGACCTATTATAATTTCGATCGTTTCGTGGCGAAAGAGCATAAAATATCCAAACATTTTTCCTAAATATCACAGTTACTGCTTAAATTGGTGAAAAAAGTTACGAGCACTGTATATTAGGCATATACGGTGAGGTCTACTGTTTTTTGAACTACTAAATAATTTTTTTTTAATATTTTCCCTCATTTCAGGTTGTCTTATGTTTTATTAGTTTCCGAAACGGCAGTAAGTTATTCACACTTTTTTCTGGGTTGGGGCATGTATTTAATGTTTACATTTTAGCTTAAAACATTTTCTCTTTCTGAGAAAGTTTGTGCAATGTTTTTTTACACCATTTGTTCAACGTCCAATTGATTGTTACCAAAACGTACTATATTGTCAAATTTAAGGCGCTGGTTATGCAAAATAGATACACCCCTGTTACGCATGACAGAACATTGCCAACATTTAATTTTGTGTTCCACTATTTACAGTACTATTGTATTATTAATAGTTCAAAGAACAACTGTAGATATTCATAATTAATTGTATGGCCACCATTCTACGACAGCGCTAGTAAACATTCCCGCCAATTTAACCGATAACCGTAATATTTACGAAAAATTTTACTTAACCAACTTTACTTGGAAGTTTTACGCTCTGATTTCAATGGAGCGGTCAAAACTATAAAAGGACAAGACGTTCACTCAGTATTACAGAAAATAACCAGCAACCACACTGGTGATCGTTAAAACAGAGGACGCCATCTTGAAATGAAAGTGAATGAAAAAGATCTTATACATACATCGTTCAGGTTTTTTATTATTATTATTTTTTTATTTTAAGACGAAAAAACATATTGAGGCTATTATCGCCTCCCTAAATGTAAGTGTGAGTGTAAAGTGTTAAAGTAGTGTTGTAAATGTAATTGTGTGTTAGACTCGGGTACAGCGAGGAACGTCTAAATCCTCTCAATAGGTGCAGCTAGTCTGCAACCCCTGCAGGTTTAATACAAGGTACCTTCGTACCAAATTACAAAACAATCGGTCGTTGCATTTAAGCCAAAACTGTGTATATTCGTCAACGTTAAATGAGAGGCCACCATCTTGAAAAGTGTCGTTCAGGCTTCATACCTCAGTTTCAAATTTCAAAAAAATCTGTCAATGCGTTTATATATCTGATCACATTGATTCAAAATATCAAAAAATTTTTGATTTTGTGATCGTTAATCACAATTTTTTTCAAAAGTTTCAAAATGGCGGCCATTAAACATATTTTAAAATTCGTAATTATTCGACTTAATTTTTCTCAAAAACTGTACGAATTTTTTATTTTTAAAATACGTTGAAATAAACTAATTAAATTTGACGGCTTTCCAAAAAAAAGAGTGTGATAACCATTTATTTTTGAAAATTCGCTTCTATCACGTTTACGATGATGCGTATCGCGTTTATTTAAAAGGCTTTAAAGAATAAAGGACAATGTCTTCATTCGCGCCTTTAGCATTCTATACAGCAAGTCTGACGAAATTTGGTCAATGACGCTGATCATAGATTCACTGTTAGCCAGGTGTTTTGATTGAAAAGAAAGTTATTGCGTAAAGAATTAAATAACTTTGGCACTGGTTTGCGCTTACGTGTTGCAGCTCCCATTGTTTGACTTTCAATCGGCGTCGTGTTTCGTCCATCTCTTTCTGAGCTTCCTCTTGTTTCCGGAAATACCATTCTTCGTACACAGCCTTCGCGAGCACCTGGCGGTGTTCCACATTGCTTCCTGCAAGTTCAAGCTGGGCGTTAATTTTGAAAATTTGGTCACAATCCTACGCGTACAAAATATAATAATTATTATTTACTGGTGAATAATATACAAAAATGCACAGCAAGAAGTTGAACAGTGTACTTTATAATTCAAAGTGACCTTTCTTTGTTGGTTCATGAACGAAAATTAAAGGATGTTAGGGCTTTTTTGTATAAAATCGCTATTTTTAAATGAACGTAAAAAGCATGAATTCTGTAAATGAAATAATTCAAATAATACCATTGGCTTGTATTTAATTACTATAATACGCTAATCTTTAATTCAAT
>CM040188.1:9769116-9774116 GCA_022606455.1 Callitettix versicolor | reverse complement strand
GTGTGAGCTGATGCATTATCATGGTGCAAATGCCATGAATAGTTTTTCCACAGATCCGGGCGTTTTTTTCGGATTGCCTCACGCAAATGGCGTTGAACTTGTAGATAGTACTCTTTATTGACTGTTTTACCTGGTGACAGGAATTCATGATGCACTATGCCATTAACATCGAAGAACACAGTAAGCATAACCTTCACGTTCGACCACACTTGTCGAGCCTTTTTCGGTCTTGGCGAGACAGAATGCCTCCACTGGGATGATTGAGCCTTAGTTTCGACGTCATATCCGTAAATCTATGTTTCGTCACCTGTTATAATACGTTTCAGTAATTCTACATCGTCGTTGACTTCATTTAGTGACTCCTGAGCAACTTCCATTCGCTGCTGTTTTTGTTCAAAATTCAACAATTTTGGAACGAATTTTGCTGCCACGCGTTTCATACACAAAACATTGGAAACAATGTCATGACATGATCCAATCGATATGCCAACATCATCAGCAACCTCTCTAATTGTGATTCGGCGATTGTTCACAACCATTTCTTTCACTTTTTCCACGTTTTCATCGGTTGTTGATATGCTAAGGCGTTCGTCATCTTCAACGTTTTCACGGGCTTCTTGGAAACGCTTATAGCACTCGTAAACTCTTGCTTTACTCATAGCAGACTCACCACATGCCTTTATTAACATTTCACACACTTTGCTACACTTTATTCAATTTTTACGCAGAATTTGATACAAATTCTTTGATCCATTTCTTTTAACAAACGAAAATCGTCGAGCTCAAAAAACATATCTAACCTTAGTGGCTGTCACAGACAAAGTCAACAATGAAAACAGTTGAAAATTTTATAATACTTCAAGGGCATGTATACCAACATAATAAAAAAAATGTTTGATAATCGGACTCTCCAAGCCCGCGTAATTTTAAAATTCCCTTTACTTTCTGAACACACCTCGTACGTGGTTGTTTTACCTCTAATTGTGGTTTTTTAAAATGACGTGACATCGTTATTGGCCCGCAAAGAGATTATTTCAAAATTTTCAAAAGTTAAAGACACGTAAATTGTAAGTCTCAACGCCTTCATGTTGTATTTTATACTCAATCACTTACTGTCTTTAATAAATACAACTTTGTGCTCGTATTTGAACTAACAATATAATTTTAGGTTCACATTATTCATTCCACAAAGATATTTTTTCTACATTACATTCTTAATTTACCTTTTTAAACAATTATGTGTTTATTTTTTGTGGTTTTTTCATATTTTCTAATTGTGAAAAAAACAACGCCAGTCTATTTTCGAAAAAAATATATGTAATCAGGGTGAAAATGTCTTAATTCTAGTATTTTTAAAGAAAGAAGTATCAAGAGAGGTGCAACCTATTCGATTAAAAAACACTATTTTTCATTTATTCAATCTTCAAATATTTGTTATATTTTGGATTACATCTTGAATGTAGCTTTATTTTATTCATTAAGGAACTGGTAAAATCTTACACTTGAAATTGGCAGAGGAAAATCAATGTTTAAAACTTGGCGTCTCTGTTTAAGTTTTGAAGACGTTCGCATTTACGTAGTATTCATACGTCCAATTGAATTTGACATCTAACGAACTGTCATGATTTGATTTAATATTTACCATTACTTGTATCTCCGCTTTGATATAATACCATTTGATATTGTTTATTTAAGCAATTACAACTCATGTTTTCCTAAACTTCTATTCAACAATCGTGTTGTTTATTAAATTTTGAATATTCAATATCATATATATTATTTCTCGAGTCAAAATCCATTTTTCTTAGCCCTTAGGCTACTATTCGTAAAGGCATATCTTTAGAAGATACTTTAACCGGCCTCTGACATTGCAAAACGATTTTGCGCTAAAACTTACTGTTTGTGGAAAATTTTAACATAAAAGACACTTTTAACTGTCATAGGCAAAACGGCATCATGGATGCGCATGCGCGGCATCACAAATCAGACAATATTTTACAAAGCTAACTTATTAATCACAAATAGACAATCCCATTACAAATGCTACTTTTTTGCATAACGTGCTTAGGACAATTTCAATATTTACTTAAAATTCACTAAACGTATATGTTATGTAGCCCTACCGACAGTCCCTATATGTTATGTAGCCCTACCGACAGTCCCCGACAGCCCGTCGTACAAACGGGGACAAACATTTCGAATACCAAACACATGTTTTGGACACACTTTTGTTACACAAATATATTTGTGATTTATCCTTCCATCGTGCATCTATTGTTAATACGGACATCACAAAATACGAAGTACAATTAAAATGTCAAAATACAGTTAGCGGTTGTCAAGCATGCCTTTTCAATTGATTAGATGACAGTTATGTATTAAGATTAACATGTTTGTATCCGTTAAATAAAATGAAATACAAAAAGTACAAGAAGATAACATCCTTACATGAAATATTGTTCACAACGAGGTATTGCAATGCCCTGTAAAAGTCCTGTAAAACAAACACCTGTATTGAAATGTATATACTACATTGACTCATAAATATGTGATTATTATTTCAAACCGATCGCTTTTCGATTTATTTTTTAAACATGTTTTCCCTTCCTTCCAACTACAGCTCTCACCCCAAACGACTACTCTTATTGAAAAGGATGTGTTGATGTGTTTTCTTAAAACTTCCATAATGCGACATTTTGCACGGACCCCCCCCCCCGGTAAAAATTAAATGTGCAACAGCAAATAAAAAAAAAATTTAATAAATGTTTACAAATAACAAATGATAGAAATGAAAATAATGTTATTATTCATATAATGAAGTAAATTTTGGATGTTTGATTTTTTCCATAATCGTAAAACAAAACCGAACTGGTTTAAAGAAATTGAAAAAGACCTAATAGAATTAAAAATTACAGAAAATTCACTGCTTGACCGAACTGCTAAGATAAGTACCAAGGACGAAAGAATAAGATTCCAAGATAAAACCAAAATAAGACCTAAACCTGTCATTTCGGAAGATGAGAGGAAAAGAAGATCGGAAAGAATAAAGAGCTACTGGGAACAAAGAAAAGTACAGCGCGCAAGAAATGATTGATTCATTCGTACCCCAAAGAGGGTGAAACGAAAAGAAGAAGAAGTAAATTATAAAATGTAACTGGTAGTTCAAAGGACAATACACCGCGCAGTTCTTCATTAATTGACAGCTCCAGGACAGTGCTCGTAACACTAACCGCCTCGGTGGCCTAGTTGATAGCGTACTGGGCTTTCACCCCGAGGACCCGGGTTCGATTCCCGGCCAGGGGGCTTGGCGTTTTCAAACGATATAAATCTTATTTATATTTTATGGATACATCGTCTGCATTAGCCCAAGTGTGCACAATAGTCGGACGTTAGCTCGTAACACTTGTGTGTGTGTGTGTGTGTGTGTGTGTGTGTGTGTGTGTGTGTGTGTGTGTGTGTGTGTGTGTGTGTGTGTGTGTGTGTGTGTGTGTGCAAAATTAACCGGTAACCGGTAATATTTAGGGGAAATGTTAGTGGACCACCTTTACTGGAAATTTTAAGTTGTTTCTCCACGAAGCGGTGAACATTACGATAGGTCTTGCCGTTCAGCCAATATTACAGGAAACTACACAAGTCATCGTTTAACCAGAGGTCGCCATTTTGGGAAAAAAATCTTACGCATACGTCGTTCGCGTTTCATATTAAATCTTTATAACGAATTTCAAAACAATCGGTCAATGCGTTTGGCCCAAACTGTATACAACCGTTATAATAAATAAGGGTCCGTCATCTTGAAACGTAAGTAAATGGGAAAAGTCTTACACATATGTAGTTTGGGCTTACGAGTGACGCAGTACACTGACCAATGCTTTAGCCACTTCGATCACCGAGCCCCTACTTCGTATGAATATATGTTACTTAAATAACAGGTTAACTGGCATAACGGTTACTCCGTTTATATGGAACGTTGTTATTTCAACTGTTACTTTAAATAATGCTCACCTCTAAACAGTCGTGTTCATCAGCTGATCTACTGTGAGTCATTTCCCTTGTTTACTCCCCCCCCCCGTCCATCGCAGTCCATTCAACTCTATCGTACTGCTACGGTTAATTTTTTTTGCATTTCCTCTTTCAATGCCTTTTACCTTTTTCAGTTCAGCCTTTTACCTTTTTAACTCTTGTTTATTCTAGTGCGGCTGCTGATACTGATTTCCGGATTTTTCGCGCACCCTGTATAAAATGTCTATTTTAAACGAAACGGGTAGTTTGAGGAAACAAATAACTTCTGCAGTATGAGAGTATTAAATGTATAATTTATTTTAATAAAAACCATAAACATTTACAATATAGTACACATAAATCTAGATAAAATCATATCGGAAAAAACATGCACTTCATTGAGTAGAACCATAGATGAAGACGCAAGGACACAGATTAAATATCACAAAAATGTGCATGAGCCACTGAACTCATTGTTGAGGTTATAATAACGCAAAGCCTAATCTTGATATGTATTCTACAAAAACATAAATAACCTGAGCAGTGTAGCATATAAATATTTACAAGTGTTATTTATATTATTATTTACATAAACAAATTATTATAAACTAATACAATGAGTTGTATTGTTAAAATCAGTTGAGTGAAAATAACAATATAAATTTTAAGTTTTTGTTTGTAAAGAAATATGGTACAAAGTAACTTCGTTTCACTTCGGCAGTTGTCGGGAATTTTCGGTTTTTCTAATGTAACAATTACTGTTAGTTTTTATCAGGTTGGCCTAATATTAACAGCAAATACCGATAATAAACAATTTTTAAATTGGACCTTGAATGATCGCCCATATTAACTTATAGGTAACGTTTAGGGGGGGGGGTCGTTAAAATTAAATAATATACTTACTTGTATAATATACAGGGTGTTAACAAAATCAGATATTATAAAACTTATTCCTCAAATCGAAACCAATGAAAAAGTTCATACGTAAAATAATTTCTAAA
>CM040188.1:9636616-9764116 GCA_022606455.1 Callitettix versicolor | reverse complement strand
ATGTTGAACTTATTATATTGTTAACTAACTCGTTACCATGGCAACCGCCCCGAACATTATGGAACAAATGTTGAACTGTGTTGTTAAACTAACTCGTTACCGTGGTTACTGGTTTCAAACAAACATTTTTCCTAACTAAAGTGATTTAATCGATAGGTCACATTAAACGCGTTATTATTAGATATTGGAGTCATTCGTTTGACCACGAACTGATCCTAATTCTACACAGTTGAACGGTTTTTCCTGTTGAAATGTCTAGGTCCACGATTATGGTAACGCTCTTTAAACGTTACCACTGCATCTGATCTCGACACCACGTGACAATATAGCAATGTAACATTTGTCAGTTTCTATAAACATTTGAATTTTATCTAAACACGTTTGACAATTAGTGTGAGTATTCGATGTTTGGCATTTGTGCAATGTATGTTTGACGAATGTACAGTGGGAAATATTTTCCTTCTCTCTACTTCCTCTTTCTCCTGAAAACTGAGTTTGAAGACATGTTAGTCCAAATAGTTTTGAAGGATATATATTGTACACTGGTCTTATGTAAAACAAAGTGGCTTCACTGAATTTATTTGCTAATATCGAGAAGTGTTGTAATTTTTAAATCAAAATTTGGTGTTCGTTTCGCTTAACCACTAAATTCGATTTTCGTCAAAATCGGTTTCGTCATTTTGAATTTTTACTTATGACTGAAAAGCGAGTAGAATTTATTTTAAGAAATAAAATAAACAGTTCAGTGCCGCGCTAGGTGGCGGATGGTGGAACGCGCTCATCGGTCTACGTTTTTACACTGCTGACCGAAGTAACTACCTACTGGAAGCGACTCGTACAACGCAGAATATATTGGAAATACTATTGAAGACCGGGCGAAGATATAACCATCTAAGAGACGGTATTAGGAAAGAGAAGAAGGTTTAAGTGCTAAAGAAAGAAGGTGTTTGTTTTATTTAGGAACAAACATTTTTTAAATGTAATATTTTTTAAATGTAATATTTTTTTAAATATTCAATTTAAGTATTATTTTTAAATTATATTCTACTTAGAATTCTCCTTAAATAATTTTAATTTTTACGTGAAAAAGATAATGTTAAATAAATCTAAGGTAATTACGTAAATTTTCCTATTCGTGTGGAACACATTAACAGCGTTGTCAAATTTGTCGGAAGTTCTAAGACTTGCGGCATTACGTGCTCAGACTTCCGAAACACGTGAAAATTAAAAAACAATAGCTATATGTCTCCCATTCTGACGCAACGAGTTAAACAATAATATGGTCGCCAGGAGTTATGTAAAAATCGTACCTGATTGCGTGAAATTACATTGTTTTCTCAATATCTCTCAGAAGATATTTCAAGGTTTGTCAAATATCTGTCGAAAGGTATTTCAAGGTTTGTCAAATATTTCTCAGAAGATATTTTAAGGTTTGTCAAATATCTCTCAGAAGATATTTCAAGGTTTGTCAAATATTTCTCAGAAAATATTTTAAGGTTTGTCAAATATCTCTCAGAAGATATTTCAAGGTTTGTCAAATATCTGTCGGAAGATATTTCAAGATTTGTCAAATATCTCTCAGAAGATATTTCTATATTTGTCAAATATCTCTCAGAAGATATTTCAAGGTTTGTCAAATATCTGTCGGAAGATATTTCAAGGTTTGTCAAATATTTCTCGGAAGATATTTTAAGGTCTGTCAAATATCTTTTAGAAATTTCAAGGTTTTTCAAATATCTCTCAGAAGATATTTCAATGTTTATCAATTATCTCTCAGAAGATATTTCAGGGTTTGTCAAATATCTCTCAAAAGATATTTCAAGGTTTGTCAAATATCTCTCAAAAGATATTTCAGGGTTTTTCAAACATCTTTCAGAAGATATTTTAAGATTTGTCAAATATCTCTCAGAAGATATTTCGAAGATGTAAAACATCACTATGGAAGCAAGGTGTTCAAATATCAATACCTCAATTCAGCAAATAGTTAACTCATAATCAAAGACTCATAATTTAATATTCTGTAAAAAATTTTGGCCATATATGATGACTCATAACTCAAGATACTGTAACAAATTTTGGCCATATATGAAGACTCATAACTCAAGATACTGTAACAAATTTTGGCCATATATGAAGACTCATAACTCAAGATACTGTAACAAATTTTGGCCATATATGAAGACTCATAACTCAAGATACTGTAACAAATTTTGGCCATATATGAAGACTCATAACTCAAAACATTAACAAATTCTGGCCATATATGAAGACTCATAACTCAAGATACTGTAACAAATTTTGGCCATATATGAAGACTCATAACTCAACACATTAACAAATTTTGATATCGAAACAAACCCTGACCTCTGTAGAATTCATTTTGTATCTTCTATTACGTAATAACTTTAACTCAAATTTAGTGCACTGGATCGAGTATTCATATATGATCATAATTTGAACAAAATCTAATGATCCGATTTTATGAAGACATTTTTTATAGATAGCCTCTTAAGTGAATTTTTGAAAGTCAACTGAAAGTTTGTGCAAATGTTTAGCTGTGGTACTGATTTTTAGCTCATTGTGGTGTTTACATGGTTTGAGTTTGAGTTATTGAGGAAGTGTACTTTTTTAAAAATATTTCAACATCTAAGTATACCTAGCCAGTAAATGTAGTTCCGCTTTCTTAACTTTGAACTATCATTACAAGTGTTCCCTTAACATGCAGTTATGTTTGACAATCTTGTAATTAAACGTTACTTGCCTTTGTTTCATAAAATGTTACGCAGTCATTTTCAAATAAAACTGTTAAGGAGTTACATTTAATTAAACGTTTTACAAAGAATCTACAGGGTGATTCAAAACTATACGCCAATTTCTCTATGGAAGCTGATTATACCAAAATACGAAAAAAGTATGTGTAAACGAATGTCTGTAAAGGCTTTATTTTCCCACCAGCCGTCATTTTGTTTCTTTAACAACGGGACGGTTCGATCAGTAAAATTCAAAGTAATTTTACACGATAAAGGCATAATTAGAAAAAAATCTCGCTAACATAATAGAAGCGAATTTCGAAAAGTAATTTTCTTTTATCATACTATTTTTTGAAATTTCATTTTCACTATCATAACCAGCATTGAAACCTGCTTATATTAGCAGTGTAAACTTTCAAATTTCATTGAAAATACGAAAATGAACCCTGACCGCAGTTAAAAAACGTTTTATTTTCAACGGATTTTGAAAATTCGAAAATACCAATTTATGCAGTCCTTAACGCTGATTATGACGGTGAAATCAGGCTTTCAAAATACGTTAAAACAAAAGAGCTGTGCGTTTTTAAACGGTTGAAATAACCGCCATTTTGAAACTGTTGAACGAATTTCGACGGTTAAAGAAAGTTGTCTAGTGTAATTAACACAATCAATTTTTGTACTGAGTTTGAATCGAATCGGACAAAAATTGCGAACGTGAGCGTGCACACACACACACACACGCGCGCGCGCGCGCACGCACGCACGCACAACTAGTTATTTAAAAATTTAACTACCCCTCAAAAAGTGATCTATATGTGAAGATCAGCGTTCATTTCAAGGTCTCGGGTCTGGGTATTACCATGATGGCTGTTCAAAATTTGCTAATAACCGTCTCATTGATAATGCACAGGTGTGTCGTGCCACGACGGACAAATTTGAGCAGCTCAATGTGCTTTTCCCCTTTAAAATACAAAAAAAAGAAAGAAAAATGTTTTACTAAAGCCATATTTTAAATTCTTTTTATATTCTTCTTCTTTTCTGCTAGGATTATTATCACTATGTTCGGTATAATGATCTGCCTTCCATATAATGATAGCCATATGTTCGGTATAATGATAGCCATATTTTAAAAGTTACGCTATTCTGTAGGGAATTAAAAGAGCTATAAAAAAAGGTAGCTTGACACTTGTCACTAAAATTTACCGTTACTGATTTCATTTCAGTTTAAAATGTCCGCCAGTCAATGTATAAAGTTGGTTACGTATTTCCCACTAATTAGACCTTTATCAGATAAATAAGCAAGCTAAGTTTGATTTCTATTATTAGAAGCGTTTCAGAGATATAAAATATTTTGTAAAAAACCGAAATGGCGGGAAATGTTTTTTATCTGAATTAAAAAAAAATATTTTTAAGTATTGAATGAGCTATCGAGAGATTGACGTATAATTTTGAATCACCCTGTTTATACAGGCCTGTCGTCTTATGGAACGGATTTAATTTACTTGTTTATGTTAAATATATACGCCCAGATTATTTATACTACTATTATCCCTTTATGGCATAGCCTCATTGGCTAATCTTGCGGAGAAGATTATATTTGATCAGACAATTACTGTTATTTTCATTAACCCAGATAGTTGGTTAGGTTCACAACAGAATGCAGCACATACAACGTACTGTTTTATCCCCTAATGTTTACATTTTTGTAAGCAGATTTTCTACGATGGGGACTAGTTTCAATTATAATTAACAATGTGTAATTACAGTCATATTAACACAGTAATCTGCTCGTCTTAGGAATTGTCAATGAAGTAACTGAACTGGTGTTTCAAGTGACTTGTGTTGATTTTAATCAGTGTTTTATTTTCACTATTTAACGATTAAAGAAAAATCATACTTGGATATTCTGGAATGTAAAAGGTTGTTATTCTTTCCGTTTGAAAGTTAATGTCTTCCACCCGCTATGTCGTGAATATTTTAATGTTAATAAAAATTCGTTTTTTGTAGTTGACTTTATTTACATAATTTTGTTCAGAATTAAATGTATTTAAAAATTACTTTTGTTTACTGGAAGAGTTATTGTAGACCAAATGTAAGAAAAGTGTTGTTTTGACACGGATTTTTGCGTTTTGTACCGGTTTTCTCAAAAACTACTTGACATACAGCTCTGGTCCCAGTTTTAATCAGTTTTTCGGATCAAAAACCATTTAAAAAATCACCTATTAATTTAGGTTCCTAGCATTTCAGTGCTTAATTTACCTCTTTTTCCAGGAATCATGGCCATCTGTAACTCGCTGACGGACGTTTTCTGCCCCATGTTTATACGAGGGTTGTCCGTAAAACAAGGTTCCCAATAATTTTTCACAAATAAAAACATGTTTATTTGCATTGAATAATACATTTTTGGAAAGCTTATACTTTTTTCTATTTTTCGACATAATCTCCGTTGAGATCGATGCATTTTTGCATACGGTGACCCATCTTTTGTATGCCTGAGTAGGGGAAACTCTCCCGCCGCGTCGCGAAGGTAGCTTAAAACGTTTTCTTTCAGCTCCTCTCCGGTACTGAAATGCGCCCTACCTACATGTTTCTTCAAATTAGGGAACAGATGGTAGTCACGTGGGGCTAAGTCCGGGCTGTAGGACGGATGTGTGACAGTATCCCATCCAAACTGGTTGATTAGACCGGTTGTTACACGGGCGGTGTGCGGACGAGCGTTGTCATGATGGAAACAAACTCTATTTGTGAGCATGCCTCTCCTCTTGTTTTGAATCGCGCGGCGAAGGTTCCTTAACGTCTCACAGTAACGATCAGCATTGATTGTTGTGCCGGTATCCATGAATTTGCACAACAATAACCCCTTCCTGTCCCAAAACACGCTCGCTATGACTTTGCCGGCAGACAGTTTTTGTTTGAACTTCCGCGGCTTCGGCGACTCTGGATGTTTCCACTGACGTGATTGTTATTTCGTTTCCGGTATCGTATAGTATACCCAGGTCTCGTCTCCAGTGACAATGGAGTCCAAGAATTTCTGGCCATGGGTTTCGTAGGCCTGAAGAAATTCGCGGGTCTCATTTTTTGGAAGAAACAAACAGTCACCCTTGCTTCTTCCACTTACGTAATCATTTCGTCCGAAAACAGATGAACGTCCGGAACGCTGTTCGTCATGAAATTCTCTGTCGTCTTTGAATTCTCTGCACCATTTACGCACGTGTTGGATATGAATGTCCACCGGCGCAGTGTTTTTTGCACACAAAAAACAAATCACAGAGTGTAATTCGCACCTGGCGGGAGACAGAAGAGACAATTCCATTATTAACGGCTACCAAGCCAAGACTGAGCGTCGCGGAGTGGGGATTGGGAGCGGAGGAACCAAGCTGCAAGCCAAGGTCACCGAATCCCGCGTAACAACGTTCGCAGCGACTATAGAGCCTTGGGAACCTTACTTTACGGACAACCCTCGTATAAACATTTTAAATTATTTTTACTTGTAAAACTCGCCTTGATAT
Source organism: Callitettix versicolor (assembly GCA_022606455.1). Lineage (NCBI taxonomy): Eukaryota > Metazoa > Arthropoda > Insecta > Hemiptera > Cercopidae > Callitettix > Callitettix versicolor. The sequence goes on along the minus strand of CM040188.1, from coordinate 9,757,857 downwards.
TCGTTTCTTAAAAATTGCTCAAAAAGCTAAAAAAAGTATTAAAAAAGTTAATTAAATATACCTTAAAAAGAGTGAAGTCTGTAAACATAGCTAAACGTAGTAAACATAGTAAAGTCTGTAAATTTCCGCGAATATAAATTTAAATAACTTTTAAAAAATAATTGCAGTATAAAATATTGGTTTACAATTCAGTTGAAAAACATTTTTTTTTAATGCTCTTGGACGGCAACTGTTCGCAAAAGATATGTTGGGTGCGTGGGCACGGATTAAAGAAATCATAAAATGTGTTTTAGTTTTCTGCGGCGCAAATATTTTACGCCATTTTGAAAATTGTTCAAGCGATGTAAATTACGTGTACTTCGAATTCGATGCACAGAATTTAATTGAGAATTTGATCTTAATTTTTTTCCCCTTACGTCTCCAAATTTAAGACAAATAAAGGCACGGAGACCTTATCGACCGTGTTGAATCTATCTTAATCCTAATCGTATTGTAATTCTGAAAGTTTGTAACAAGCATTTGTTTTCAATACATAAAAATACCAAAACAGAACTTTTTCTATATATTTTGTAGTGTTTAAGTAAAAAAGCTTTATCAATGCTCGTTTTTGACAGAGAGAAATTCTACATAACTTCTTAAATAGCCTTGATCCGCGCTTTTCCCATCAAGGTTGTTACACCTCAGATCGTTAAAAAGTTAATATTTTGGTGGGAAACAAACCGAACTCGGTCCATTTCACTAGCTACACTAAAAAAACGCATTTGAACAAATTTCCCCAAAATCTTAGACACTTCATTATGTTACACATTTATAAATTTAGGTTAGTCAATTATAAACAGGAAACAAAAATGTCTGTTACAGAACAAAAAAATATAAATGTATCATTTTTAATTTTTATTGTAAATTTTAAAAATTTTTTTATTGTTAATTTCATTTTTTTCGTTTTAATTTATTTTCTAATCGTCGCAGTCTTTCTCGATCATTTTTTTTTCTTAATCTTTATTCTTCATTTAAAACATAATTATATTGTCCATTTTATTTAGAAATTGAATTCGTAACATAACCTCAATTGAAACGATATTGAAGCACCAGCTGTTGTGCGAAATCAGCTGTTTAGAAGTAGTCACGATTATTTTTATACAATAGCACGCAACGCGCTGAATATACTGTTAAATGCAGTACGACAACGGCACGCATCGCGAAAAATTCAACATGAAAACAGAATACATGTTACAATTTTTAGTTGTTCTAAAGAATTTTTGTAAAAAATGTCGCTCTTTAAGCGTTAGTCATTGCACACATTTTACCTGTCTAAAAAGTAATCACAAATTTTGACTCTAACAAAAACTTATATTTAATGTTTTGCAAAACGTTATTGGCACTTGATATAAATAGAAAATAATTACAAAATATTATTTAAACTACTATTTACAGTTCGCCAAAAAAAGCGGTCTTCCTATTATTCTAAAATCATAACCAGCTATAGTTGTTGGCAATTTTTTAAATTTAAAATATTAGTTGATATTTTATAATAATAATGGTCTAAAATGTCATGAATCAATACTAATCCTGATCTTATTTTTTACAAAAAAAAAAAAAGTTTGGTTGTAGCTCGTTGCTGTTTTGAAAACATAATAAATTTAGTGAATGGTTTCGTTGATAACTTTAAATAATTATTTTTGAGTTTATGTTTAAACTTAAGGAAATGAAACGGCAAATCAAAATTTTAAGCTGTAGATTGGTTCTGTCGGCCATATTGAAATTTCTCCCTATTTATTGATGTTAATTAACAATACAGATTACTCCGCTATTTGTTAAGATAAAAATTATTTTGTATAACTAATTTTAAAGGTGTTGTATGTAGGAATGTGGTCCACTTACATATTTTTTGTTTTTAAAAATACAGGAGCAAAACAATATTTACAAAATGTAAAAATCACAATCTCACATGGAAGACTTTTAAAATGAGATATCACACTTAACATTCGAATTTCCATTAAAAGAGCTTTGCATAAAGGTGTTAGTCAGCAAAATTCGCTCAACAGTTTTCAAAAACGGTTGTCATTTAAAACCTTTAAAAATTCGTAACTTTTTTTGTCTGAAATAATTTCGATAACATGCAACTTTTCACCATCGTGATCAGCGTAAAAAGCTGCACGAATTAACATTTTGAATTTTCCAAATAAGTTGAAATTAGAAAATTTAATTGGACCGTGGTCACGGGTAGGCCTAATTTTAGTATTGTCATAAAGTTTTTTCGATCTTAAAGAGGTTAAGATAAAGAATTCACCTCCATCAGGTCAGCTGTGTGCAGCGTTGGTTGTGTCTTAACAAACAGCTGATAATTAACAGTCAACTGATGAATGAATTTATTTGAGGTTAACTTAACCTCAGTTGCAATATGGCTGACAGGATTCACTTAAGAATTTTGAACGGTGACGTTGCACATTCTAAAAGAATCGCAAAAGCAACGCCAAACTTTGGGGGGGGGGCGGAAGAAACACGTTTTGCTGGAAAAAATTTAATGTAAGAATGTAATATTTTCTTTTTTTAAAAAAACAACGTATCATCAGTTTTGCCAACTGAAAATACAAAAACTCACATATCTTCCGACCTAATAATGCGATTGTTAAGAAACTGTAGTAATAATGGTCCCATATGTTTGAGAAAAACATCCTGAACATTTCATATTTTCAAAATTTGCGTGTTTCACAAAAAATTAAAAAAGTTTTCAACGAAACCGTTAAACGACAGAACTAATAGTGAAATTTGTAAAAATATTTTCCCAAAGTACAAAAATATAAGTTAGTTACCTGAAATTACTTAGTAAAACTAAATTAAATTCTACAGCCATCGGCAACTAGGTTAACCCTTAGCAGATAGGGAAAATGTTTTGAAAGCATATACTATTCAAGCCAAAAACATTTCATCGCTTTGTACCAATTTTAAAGTATTTTCAATCTTTTATTTGGGGTTATTTTATGGTTTTTAAAAATATGGTTTAAAAAAATGGTTTATCGAGTAGACTTGCCTCAAAGAACGATATTTCACAAAACTGTCTACTCTTCCCTCAATCACTGTTCAAGGATCAACCCGAATTCCGATAACTATAGTTAAAACTGAAGATTTTATTGGCCTTCGAAAGACGTATCGTCCAACGTGTGAAGCCAGTTGAAGATCATCATATTCCTGTCGTACTTAGAGAGTGGTTTACCTCGCTCCCTCTCCACGTCGGTGACAGTAAGCGGTAGGTTCTTGTTAGAACCGTGCTGGTTGACGACTCGAAGAAGTGTCGACACCTGGTTGCTCGTCGATGGAGTAGCAGCTGTTCCCGGAACCGTGAGGTGGACGCTCGGAGGTTCGACAGGTTTGGCAGAGTTGGACGCCGCTTGGGCGCTGGCAGCAGCGACCTCCAAGCGATCCAAGTTGAACTCGCTTTGCGACAACCTCTCCAAAGCTTTGTAGGTTGTCAGCAGGCGTCGACGGATGTAATTCTGTCTGACCTGCGCAGAACGGAGAAGTGTAAACAGTGCTTATCATATACATTGCTGAATCGTATAGTTTAAATTGGTTATAACGGTCCGGATGCGCTGAAGGATTAATGCAATTTTGTAGAGGGGCGGTTGGTTGGATAATTCAATTTAAAGGAGGGCTGCCTAGGGGGTGACAATTTTAGAAATAATACCTTAAAAAATTAGCACTATTAAGCAGTTTTGAAACTTTAAACGCATATAAAATAAGTGCAAAAATCTACATTTTAGACAAAAATCACTTAATTTTTCTAGATTCTTTTTTTTTTAACTTTTGAAAAACTGGTTCCATTTACATAACTTCCCCTTCTCAATACACCTGTCTCTAATTTTTTATACACAGTTGCAGTAATCCAGTTTCTTTACCCTTAACCTTAACGCCGCTCCCTCGTCCTCATTAGCCTAAGCAAGTCCAGTTAAGCGTCACAAGAGTTTGATCAATTTTAGAGTCACAAAGATGTTACAGTTAACGCAGGAAGAGAAGAGAGAACCAACATAAACTAACAAATTGATTAGCCCCGACCTCACTCTCAGTACAAGCATTTCAAAGCGCACAAACATACATACGTACATACGGACAAAACTTCATGTCCATACAGAGATGAGGTCCGAAAAATTTGACGTGTTTTGGATCCCTCAGAGAAGCTGTGATACTTTCACTTTAAGGAAGTCAAATATGATCTTTTATATTTTTATTTTATTTCTTTTGTCTCGGGAGGGGCGGTGGCCCCTTGGCTCCCCCTTTAATCAGTCGTCGCCCGGATGTAGCCTACGTTATATCAGAAGTAGCTTAATTTTTTCACAAGTTCGGTCAAACTCTAATCATAAACATTCAAAATTTTTTTATTGAACCAAAAATAAAAATCATGTATCATGTTTTCTCTTCATTTTTTTATTTTAATTATGATAATTTATTCGAAAACACGACATAGCTAGTTTTTAACAACATAACTTAAAATTTATTACAGCCTATCTGCTGTTCAATGAAATCAGGTGATCGTTACGAATTTATATAAAATAACTGATCTTTTACTATAACTACCATAGATTAACAAAATAACGTAAACGTTATTATAACCTATCAGCTGTTCAATGAAATCAGCTGATCGTTACGAATTTATATAAAATAACTGATCTTTTACTATAACTACCATAGATTAACAAAATAACGTAAACGTTATTATAACCTATCAGCTGTTCAATGAAATCAGCTGATCGTTACGAATTTATATAAAATAACTGATCTTTTACTATAACTACCATAGATTAACAAAATAACGTAAACGTTATTATAACCTATCAGCTGTTCAATGAAATCAGCTGATCGTTACGAATTTATATAAAATAACTGATCTTTTACTATAACTACCATAGATTAACAAAATAACGTAAACGTTATTATAACCTATCAGCTGTTCAATGAAATCAGCTGATCGTTACGAATTTATATAAAATAACTGATCTTTTACTATAACTACCATAGATTAACAAAATAACGTAAACGTTATTATAACCTATCAGCTGTTCAATGAAATCAGCTGATCGTTACGAATTTATATAAAATAACTGATCTTTTACTATAACTACCATAGCTTAACAAAATAACGTAAACGTTATTATAACCTATCAGCTGTTCAATGAAATCAGGTGATCGTTACGAATTTATATAAAATAACTGATCTTTTACTATAACTACCATAGCTTAACAAAATAACGTAAACGTTATTATAACCTATCAGCTGTTCAATGAAATCAGCTGATCGTTACGAATTTATATAAAATAACTGATCTTTTACTATAACTACCATAGATTAACAAAATAACGTAAACGTTATTATAACCTATCAGCTGTTCAATGAAATCAGCTGATCGTTACGAATTTATATAAAATAACTGATCTTTTACTATAACTACCATAGATTAACAAAATAACGTAAACGTTATTATAACCTATCAGCTGTTCAATGAAATCAGCTGATCGTTACGAATTTATATAAAATAACTGATCTTTTACTATAACTACCATAGCTTAACAAAATAACGTAAACGTTATTATAACCTATCAGCTGTTCAATGAAATCAGGTGATCGTTACGAATTTATATAAAATAACTGATCTTTTACTATAACTACCATAGCTTAACAAAATAACGTAAACGTTATTATAACCTATCAGCTGTTCAATGAAATCAGCTGATCGTTACGAATTTATATAAAATAACTGATCTTTTACTATAACTACCATAGATTAACAAAATAACGTAAAAGTTATTATAACCTATCAGCTGTTCAATGAAATCAGCTGATCGTTACGGATTAATACAAAACCACTGATCTTTTACTATAACTACCAATATAAATTTCTGCACTCGCATCACGCGACATGCAAAATCCAACATCACAACCAGCCGTAAAACATAAAAAAACATTTTTTCAAAGCTTTCTGCAGTAACTCTAGTCTTGAACCCACGACCTTTAGGTTTGCCGATGCTTTGACCACTTTAGACACGCAGTACCTTAATTAAACCAAAACGTACCTTCTTATTGACAGAGCGGATGAGGTCAGCAGCCGTGAAGGAAGGCGGTGTAGGCGGCGGTGCGGTCGTGGTATTGTGTCCTCCGTGAGGCGACGGCAGCTGGGATGTAGAAGCGACATCACCCACAGCGACCCACGTGGAACACGACCTAGAAGCGTGTTCTAAGCGAGGGTGGTCTATCAGGTACCCAGACCTTTGTACGCAAGTCAGTGCTAACTCTGACACCGCACTCCGCGTCTGTACGTTGAGGGGGGTATCGTCCGGCGAAGGCAGCTGGCTGATATCGCTTGTACTGAAGCTCTTCTGTAACCCGAGAGCAGAGGACAGAGCCGCGCAGCTTCGGATTAAGTCGTTCTCTTCTTCGAACCAGAGGATTTCTGGAATATCGGGTGGTCTGAAACAGTAAATAACCAGTAGCTCAAAGAACAGTAGACCTCGCATTGCTTGGCCACCGCTCTGACGTTCTCGTAACATTTCCCGCCAAATTTACCGGTGACCAACTTTAATTTAATTTACAAAAAATGTTAAACTACCAACTTTATTGTAAATTCTGCGCTCTTTCTTCGTGAAGCGATCAAAATTGTAAGTTCTTTACCGTTCAGCCCATATTGCAGGAAATAAGAAGCAACTATATTTGTCATCGTCAAACCAGAGGCCGCCATCTTGAAACAGAAGTGAATGGGACAAAATCATACATAAATATCTTTTGAGCTCCATACGTGGTACTTTTCTACCAAATTTCAAAACAATCTGTTAATGCTTTTGGCCAAAACTTCGTACACTCGTCATCGTAAATCAGAAGCCGCCATATTGAAACGAAAATGAATGGAAAAAAATTTACACATACGCCGTTCGGGCTTTATACAAGATACCTCCGTACCAAATTACGCACAATCGGCCAGTGCTTTTGGCCAAAACTGCGTAAGAAACGAACACACAAACCAAATGCCAAACAGTCGAGTTGGAATAGTCACCTCGCTTCGCTCAGTCATTTATATAATTACATTTATTACTTTTATTGGTTTGGTTTCTTTTTAGCGAATTTTACTGAAAAATGAGTTATTGGAATGGCCCTTATGTAAAAGCAAAACTTTGGAGCCTTAAATGAAAGCCGACCCTGATTTCGATCTCTCTCTCTCTCACACACACACACACACACACACACACACATATATATATATATATATATATATATATATATATATATATATATATATATATATATATATTATTTATATTTGAGTGTATGTGTGTGTGCGCGCGCGTTCTATTCGTTCTCGTGCGTGTTATTATTGACACTACTATCTTCGAAATTTTGGCACGATTTTATTTAAGCTAGGCTAAAAATTAAATCTGATAAAACTTCGACAAGTTCATTACCCAGCAAATCCGTTCAACAGTTTCAAAATGACGGCAATTCAAAATGTCTAAAAAATAATAACTTTAATTTTTATACTTTAATAATATCTTATTTCACCGCCGTAAATAGGGTTGAAATTCGCATGAATCAACGTCTAGGCCAATTGCAATTAAGAAATTGAATTTGACTAGGGTTCAATTTTTTATTTTCAGTGAAAATTTTAAATGCTATTTAATGCACGTTTCAATGACGATTATGACAGCGAGATTAGACATTAGAAAAATTAAAATGAATTTATTATTGGAAATTCCCTTTCAACGTGTAAGCGAGACAGCTGCGTGCGATGTGTTATTAAATTTTTTGATGGTTGCATGGCTGCGTGAATATGCATAGGGGACGTGGGACGAGGTATTGGCTCTTTTAGAAAAACTTACAGTGGATTACCTATTTTACTAAGAATGAATTGTCCCTACTAGAAATATGCCTATTATAACAAAACATTTAAAACTGAGGGGGTAATTAATTTTTTCAGAGGGGATAAAATAATAGATCAAATAAAACATCTGACAAGGAAGAATAAATTATAAAATGTCCCTGTTTGGTTCAGTTTTCGTGGACTGCATTATTATTATGATGCAGTTATCATTATTCAGTCATTATTATCGTGGACTGCACGAGTTATCTTAATAGTTTTGTTTTCTACAAATGACATAGTCGTTTTGAAACTTTTTGAAGAAAGTAGGGCTGATTTAATTTAAAATCAATTTTTGAATATACGTTCTAAAAACGTTCTAAAAAATCTGTTTGTTGTCAAATTACCACAGATTACAGTTTTAGATTGTAGGTTATCTTAGTAAATCGTGTAACACTCTGAAATTGTTCGAATATTTTAAAATAATTCTTACAAAGCTATGTTTATTAATAGTCTGTTGAGAATAATTATCATTTATTGAAATCTGGTCACACTGACTTAATGCTTACAATTTTAAAACGCGTTCAAATTATCAGGCCTAACCATAGATAAAATGAAGTAAGGTTATTCGGAAACAAAATTTTCCTACTTATTTGGATGGTAGGTATACAATCAGTTATATTTAATTATAGCAATTGCTAATATAATTTTGTAAATTGGAATGAATGTGTGAAATTTGTGCAATATTTGCACAAACTATTTCACATAATTAAATTCGGTTACAACTTTAACTGAGTACAAAATATTGCCTTTTAATCAAGATTTTTTAAAATTATTTGAACTATATCGACGGACATTGTTATATCACAGAAAATGATAGTGTAATCATTAAATAGGCGTTACTTATAGCGGGTACATGCCTACCTCACCGGAGCTTGCCCCTTGCTGTCCGGATTAGGGCTAGGACCTCTGCCCACAACATCCGTGTAAGATTTGAAGGTTACCAGACGTATTCCTCTGCCCGCTGCTTCTGAAGCTAAGGACGACACTGAAAACAAGGACAGATCCGTGGTAACGGATTCGTGAGACGGTGATCTCAGCATCCGACATCCTACCGTCAAAACAGGAGTCTGTGGAGGTCCTTTACCCGAATCACTTGCACTATTCTCGGTCGAAGTCATCGTCAATTATCACTGCAAAAAGTAAACATTGTGAAAACACTACAGAAGATTCCGATAGGAAACCGATCGATAGAGTGCGCGTGGCGCTTGCAGTGGTAGATAGAGGAGTTATTTACGGACTAGCGCACCCACGTTACGTCCCCCTTGGTATCAACAACCTTCTTCCCATTATTTGACCTGAATCTATCAATGACTGTAGTCGTGCTTCAATCGTTGAATGCAACTGTCTGGCGAATTTATAAATATAGGCTAATTTTATATCTTGTCTTTTTTTTTTAAATTATGATTTCCCATTCATAATCAGCATTAAAATCTGCATATAGACCCTATTATATATTTTAAAGTTTCAAATTACGTTGAAAATACAAAAATGAACCCCGACCGTTGTCAGATTAAAATACTTAATTTCAACGGATTTTAACTTTAAAAAATGCTAATTTATACAATTTTTTAAAGCTGATTACGATGATAGCATCAAAATTACAAAAAAATAAACAAATTTGTGAATTTTAAAGATTTTAAATGGCAGCAATTTTGAAAATGTTGAATGAATTTTGCTTGATAACGAACTTGACCAAGCTGTTGCCCAATAGATTTTTGAGCCAAATTTGAATCAAATCTTGAATTGAAACTTAAGAAATATGATAGGTTACAGTGATATTAATATTTTAAAACAACATGGCAACTATTTTCATTGTTTTACTACATGAAAGTTTTAATTAACTGTAAGTCTGATTGAAAAAAACAAATATTTAAATAAAAATCTCTTCTATTTCGTGACAAAATTATTTCGTATATTTTTATACAACTTAGAAGGTGCAATGCTCCTCCTTAAATCCGTCCATTTAGATGGACTTTTTGTAAGAGGAAATATTAGCGTGTGTGTGCGCGCGAGCACACACACACACACACACACACACACACACACGTGCACACACACACACACACACACACACACACATACATACATACGCGCGCGTACACACACACACACACACAAACGCACGCACGCGCACACACACACACACACACACACACACACACACACACACACACACACACACACACACACACCACAGGATCTTCTCTGCCAGACGGTTGCCGAGAGGAAGATAGACATAGTAGTATTATGTGAACAGTACTCGAACCCAATGCATCTGCCGTCATGGACATCGGACAGTACTAACAGGGCGGCCATCTGGGTGTGTGGAGGCTTGCACATCCAGTCTGGTGGCTTCGCCGATTTCTTCTGTTGGGCCAAAGTCCGGGGAGTGTACATATTTAGTGTGTATGCACCTCCAAGCCTTGATATTGGGGAGTTTGAAGTGCTTCTTACGAGACTGTCGTCTGTGGCAGCTGGGCTTCGTCCTGTCATTATAAGTGGAGATTTTAATGCATGGTCAACTGTTTGGAGCAGCAGGAACACCGACAGATGTGGCGAGCTCCTCCTGGATACCATCGCAACATTGAACCTAGTGGTTGCTAACACCGGTTCTGCACCTACATTTGAAAGAGCGGGCTTCACTTCATGGATCGATGTGACCTTTGCCAGCGAGGACCTGATTGCTGGCATACACAAGTGGACAGTAAGCAGACATTTCACCGATAGCGACCACAACGCTATTTTTTACGAAATTGTTGGCACAGGGAACTCTTGGACCTCCCAACCAAAATCGCGATGTAAATGGAATCCTAGGTCTCTCGACCCGGAAGCGCTTGCCATAATGCTTGAGAGTGGTCTACTTTTGGAGGGAACTCCGGAACAAATGGCTAACTCTTTAATGGAAAAAGTGGAAGGTGTGTGCGATGTTTCAATGACAAGTACCTCCAGAAGACAACATCATAAACCTGTTATTTGGTGGACCGAGGGTATTTCAAGCCTTCGATCTCAGTGCCATTAAGCCAGAAGGAAATTCCAGAGAGCACGTCGGAGGAATCGCGATCCTGAGGTGGCAGAACAAAATTACCGTGCGGCTAAATTAGCGCTCCGTATGGCTATAAAACGGAGCAAGTGCCGATGTTGGGCAGACTTGCGTGAAGAGGTAAACAGGAACCCATGGGGAAGGCCATATAAGGTAGTAATGGGACGGTTGGCGGAATTGCAACAACAGCAACCAACGTGCCCTTTCTTCCTACGCAGAGTGGTGTCGACACTCTTTCCACACTTGGACGAGCCCGTAAGACCAGAGATTACAATCTCCGGCAGGGGAAGTGATTCCACCCATCACGATACATGAGCTGCACCAGGCGTGCAGGAGGATCGGGAATGCCAAAGCACCTGGCCCGGATGGCATACCAAATGCAGTTCTTAAAGTTGCTCTTAAAACCATTCCTAATGCTTTTATTAAAGTACTGGATGGCTGCATACGGGAAGGAACTTTTCCCACCAGATGGAAGGAGCAGAGGTTGGTCGCGAGCTATGCGTAAAAGGTTAATGCGGTGCACAGCCGTGCGTTGCTGCGTGTCGTGAGTGGTTACCGAACAGTTTCTTACGACGCTGCATGCGTAGTGGCGGGCGAACCGCCAATGGAGCTGATGGCTGATGAAAGAGCGAGGCTGTTCTGGCGTAAGTGAAATGCTGAGCCGCGGTATAGTCATACAATGGCAATTACAGAGGAGCGGAATCGGACCCTGGAGACATGGCAGCGACAGTGGGATGAATCAACAAATGGACGATGGACATACCAACTCATAGGTAACATCCAGGATTGGTGCAACAGGAATTATGGGGAGGTGGACTTCTATCTCACACAGATTCTCACTGGGCACGGTTGCTTCCGAGCTTACTTGTTCCGTTTCGGGCTGGAAACGGACTCGGCTTTTCCTCTCTGTCTTCCAGCAGTGGAGGAAGATGAGGAGCATGTGTTTTTCCATGAAGTAATGCCTGGCAGCGGTTCCGTGGGGAGGTTACAGAAGAGGAATGCTTTTGGTGGGTTTTTTTAGTGGTAACAATATATCTTCACTTAAGTTTGAACTCAGTTTGAGTCTCACACTCTGGGGTAGTGCGTACCCTACCCCAGGTAGTCTATAAAAGATTTTTTCCACCTTTTTTGGCATCGCAAAAAAAACACACTACTCTGCTTAAAGTCTTATGATATGTATGTACAACTTGCTTTTGTTGTATGTACATTGCAGTACATATGTATGTTTGCATGCACAGCATTTATTATTGATTCCAACATACCGAACTTTGTACATTGGAAGAGGTGGAAGGCCCATATTCAAGGTTGCTCAGGGACACAAATTTTCTCTGTGTAGGCCTATTGTACAAAACTGATGTTTTATGTTATACATATATATAATTTAGATAAATGTCCCTTTTATTCAATAACAGTTTTAAGTGTGTAATTTCAGTTTAATAAAAAGATCTGTAGGCTTAATATAACTGGACCAATACAAACCATCAAAGAGCACTGATTACCAGCTTCAATATTTTTGAAGTTTTTAGTTCTGTCAGCCAGTACCCTCACTGCCACATTTTTTCTATTAATATTGACAATAATGAGTTAATAATTATTTCAGAATTTACTGGTTCATTTAGATGTTATTTTTACATTAAACATTATTATACTGAGGATTTTAAAAATAATTTTTTACAGAAGTATAAAATAAAAACAATAAATTTATGAAATATTCACAACATATGATTTTATTATAAATTTAAATAAGAATTTTTCCTGTAAATTTAAATACATTTGATTTTACTATAAACAGTAAGGATAAGGCATCATTGTTTTGTATGTCGACCAGGAAGGGGAGAGTTATTGGCTTGTTTCCTTCGTGACATTAACTCAGCTGTCGCAGAGAGTGGCACACCCTTTCTGATGTTCGACGTCGATGGCACTGGTGGAAGTACAGGTGACAAGTCATTGGACTCACAGCTTTCTAATTCTTCCTCGTATATGACACACTTTGACTGTTTTTTCTCGAATTTCTGTACTTTTCTAAAGGTATCTAAGTCAGACAGAAAGTCACGATAACATAAATAAACCTGGAAAATGTGCAATTTTGTTATTAGAAGTTGAACATCAGTGCTTTGTTCTAGCAGTTTAACTTAATTAAATATAGTAATTTAAATATTTTACAGTTTGTAAAATTATTGATTAGTTACAATAATTCCAATTCCATAAACTTGTTATGTTGATTCAGTTTTTTTGAGTAGCTTTAACAAACGCCTGTGAACTGCATTTGTTTCTGTGCTATTAACATTTTTGTACTCAGGAAAACATAATTTTCTTCATTGAAAAATATCCTTTTGGACTGCTAATATTTGTTTATCTGCAGGTTCTTTACTTCTTCCAACCCAAGGGGGGTGGATTATCCTATCATCAATCTATACTTCTGTTACTTTTTTTTTTAATAAGCTACATAAGACAGTTAGTTTATTTTGAAACTTAAGTAGACAGATTATTAAACACACTGTTTTGGAAAAAATATTTGCACATTTTATTTTAAATAATTATATAAACAGTGAAGAAGCTGTCCAGTAAAAACTATCTTTGTTACTTTATGCAACAGCTGACTTTAATAAACAATTTTTTATTTTTTATGATATCTCATCTGTAAAGAATGAAATTATAATGCTTTTTAATTTAAAAACTAGCATGTTCACTCACTAAAATCAATGCTGTTTTACACATTAAAAAAATTGTTTAATCACACATCAATCTTAAACAGTTTTCTTATAAAAAAAATCATTAAAATTATGTAGTTCTGTAAAGCTGTTCACGTTTTATCGATGGATAAATGACAACTTTACAAATAAAAAAAACTAACAACATTAATCTGAAATAAGTCATTAAAATTATATTTTGAGCAGTACTCACTTAAGGAATTGTCTAACAAAAACTATTGGTTTTAAATTTATGGTTTTGTACTTTTTTTTCGCCACATGTAAATAATGTACCTTATCTGTGTCTGCCCAATTTCTGCCCACTGGTTCTGTGAGGCCAAGTTGTTCAAGCCAATGATAGTAGTCCGAAGATTCATGCCCATACCAGTACTTGATTATTGCAAATCTGTGAATAGTTAAATTTAAACTTTATTTAATGTTTTCAATTTTAGGCTGTTTAAATTTATATTAAATGAATATTAGGATGAATATTCACTTCTTCAACCTAAATGAATATTGGGATATTCAAATAATAGTTAATGAGATGGTTTAATTTCTATTTACTTAATAAAAATCTAATTAAATAAAAATAGAAGATTTTTAATAAAATAAAGGATATTTACTTAGTTTCTTACATTTGATAAAAATTTCAATTAGAAAACGTTTAATTGAACCACACAAAGATATTAAATGCAGCATAATTTAGTACATAAGCTGTACAAGACATATTTTACCTCAATAATTGTTTATGTATATACATTTTAATTTCAGGAGGAATAGATAAGATTCTTTAGTTTTTTTTTTTTTTTGTGTTTTAACGTCCGACTATTGTGCACACTTGGGCTAATGCAGACGATGGGATGATTTGACCTTATGAAAATGCCAAGCCCTGGCCGGGAATCGAACCCGGGTCCTCGGGGTGAAAGCCCAGTACGCTATCAACTAGGCCACCGAGGCAGCTCTAGGATTCTTTAGGGTTATAAAAGGCAAAACAAAGTGGAACAGACTTCAGAATTTAGAAAACATTTCATAGCAAATCTACAGATATCTCAAGGATGATGTTAACATATTTTACAAGTAACTTTCTTTTTTTTATTCCAGGAGTCCTATTGTGATTTTTTTGCACTGGTAGTTTGTATATCACAAGTAATGAATTGGTCTTTTTCTCGGTCAGCAACATTAACAAAATACAGCAGCCTATCTAAAAGTTGATTAAGTATTTCATGGGTAGAATTAAGGAACACAGTAACAAAAAGTTTTAAAATGCAATTGCTTATTTATTGCGTGTATTACAAACTTACGCCAAACCATCTTCGATCATCTGAGATACTTGTGGTGGCTTAGTGACCAGAAGGAATTCCTCTGATGCTGGATTGCGTCGGATGTCCACCAGTTGCCAAGGTGCAACCAATCCAAACCTGACGCATTGCATGACTTGGATTAAGTACTCGCTACGTTTGTCCCACTCGTGCATGAGCCAACGCACTGCCGACATAAATGCTTCCATTTCGCTGGAAAAAAAGTGTTGTAGTAATTAATACACTATTTTTTTTAATTAATTACTTAATTTTTCTACATACTTTGTTAACAAAAATATGCAATATTAAAAAATTATTATTTCTTTAAAAATCACTTTATTATTCAAAGCTACTGAAGGTAAAAAAATTATAAAATGTTTTTATATACAACATTTCTGTTTTGCGTTAAACAGAAAATCAAAATGAAATAAGTCAAATAAATAGTTTTAATAATACATGCTTTTAAATATTATTTTTATACACTCATACATTAATAACCAATATAGTATACGAAAAACTAATAACATTCTGTAACTTACCTGTGAATACAAATATAATTTGATCTAAGAAACACGCAAACTTCTTCAACGGCTAATTCCAGAAAATCCTTAGAACTAACCAGTGGCAGGAAAAACCTTTGCACTCGAGGTACCATCAGTTCCATAATGGCAGTGTTGCCATATTTCCTGGCATCTAAATACAGCATGAATGCTTTGTCTTCGGAGAACAGGTCTTCGTTGTCTATGAACGCCCAACATTGTTCTTCCAACTCTAGACATTTAAAAAAAAGATTATATGACTGATAAATCAAATTCATATGAATTGATTTCAAGTTTTATAATAACCATTTTAATCATATTTTAATTGTTTATATTTTCAAAATTTAAATTGTTACTGTTAAACAAATATAAAACAACTTACGAAGGATGTTTACAATAAGAGGAATTTATCTATCAGGACCAAACTCTACCATTGCCAATGTGGTAATTAAGCCAGAAAGTCTTTATGCCACGGAGGGTATGATCTCCATAAGAGTAGGAGCAATTGAGGAGACAGAAAAGAAGGAAAGTAAGACATTGAGAAAAATACTGGGACCAGTGAAAACAGAGACGGGTGAGTTTAGGCTTAGGAAAAACAAGGATTTGTACAGGAATGAGGAGAGCGAAAGGATGGTGGATACAATTAGAAAGAGGAGAGTGCGGTTGTTTGGTCACATTATGAGGATGGACAATAGTAGACTCACAAAGCAAATTTTCAACCATGTTTATAAAAGTAAGAATAGCAATCCGTGGTTCCAGGAGATAAAGAAGAACATGGAGGAGATGGGCATAATGGAGGACATACTGCAGAACAGAACAACACAGGAAGATGATACGAAACTTCAAGGGTTTCCGGGAGAAAGAAAAGAAAATGAAAAGTGGAATTTGAATGGAGGAAAGTAGAAAGGAGCAGAGTGAGAGAATGTAGAATTACTCGAAAGCCAGAAAGGAGAAGAAGAATAAAAAGTAAAATTGATGCATTTAATTATTTTATGTGGTCCTCAAATGGCTGAAATCGATAAAAAAACAAAACAATTTGAACGTAAATACCTTTCACTCCTAAGTATTGGGCAGCCATGAAAATCTCTAGAATGTTATCTGCATTCAAAAGGCGGTAACTGTCATCACCCAAATGTAACATCCAGTTGTATATGTACATGAATGCGTTTTTTGTTACACAATTCTGAAACAGAAATTAATAACTAGTGGTATTGATATTACATTTAACCGCAATGTTGCTTTTTGAGAATAATGTGCAACAAAGTTTCAATTTTTGCACTTTTATACTTTTTATACCCATACAATAAACTGAAACTTTCTTATCCTAGACTGGCAACTACATTAAAGAAAGAGAAAAGAGCACACTACACTGACCTTAATTAACTGCTTTCATAACAAATCAGATGTTATATTTTTATTTTATAATTCTAGTACACTATTAAATTTACCAATTCCAATTTTAATATATTATTAAACATTGAATATACAATTATCAAAAACGTACAGTCAATAAATTAAAATTAAAATTTGCCTTTCTCTAATAATTTTCACTTTTGAAGTTTGAAGGGTACTAGCATTTAAAATGAAAAAAAAGTATATGTAAAAGTCAAAATGATCATTACTGTGATTTTTAATAATATTACTATTAGTTAACATGTCGATCTGGACACCAGTTGTTTATCTTCCATCAGCTCAGCCTGCGAACATCATTATTTAGGTTTGACAGAGAAACAACTGCACTTAGTACCAATAATAAAATTACTTAAAAACGCACCCATGGGACAAAATACTAATTAGCTATCAGATTACCTCTGGTATTTCCAATCTCGCGACAGGTTTATCATAAGTTGAAGTAGTTGACGGTTTGAAATAAGTTGAGTAGCACTGTAACACCAGCAAGTGACAATGATACTCGTGGTTGCCAATCTTAATTAGAACATCTGGTTTTCTGAAAAAAAATTAAATTTTTAACCTCATAACAAAGTCACTATCTTTTTTAAATGTTACATGAGGCACGCCAAGAAAGTAAGTACCATTTTGTTATACCGCCACCACAATGTTTCTATCGGTGTTCCATGTATGCTAGTCATCCTGGTACATTACAGATGATTTGTGTAGTGTTTCCAGTTTTCTTGTGCACTTATAATGTTTAAGACAATTCCTGAACCTGCCGATTGAGAGATTTGTTCTGTCATTCATTTTTTGAATACAAGAAATGTTAAGCCAGCCGAAATTAATTGTCAATTCAAGATGTTTACAATGAAAATGTGAGTGATAGCATGGTGAAAATGGATTAGAAAGTTTAATGAAGGATAAACCAATGCCCACGATGTGTATTTCTGTTATCAATGATGATTTGTTGAGGAAAATTGATGGGAAAATTCGTGTGAATATACGATTCATAACGACAATGTTTTCTTATGAATTTTAGCAAGTTTCGTGATCTCTTTCGCATTAGATTGTTTCAGATTGCTTAGGTTATCACAACCTGTGTTCCAATTGAGTTCCAAAAATGCTTGCTGTTGTCCACAAATCCCAACTACTTAGCAGTGCTTTGACATTTCTTACAGTGATAAGGGAGTAGACTTTTTAGACCAAATTATGATTGGTTATGAAACTTGAGTTCATTGTATCACCACAAAATTAAAACAGT
Organism: Callitettix versicolor; assembly: GCA_022606455.1. NCBI lineage: Eukaryota > Metazoa > Arthropoda > Insecta > Hemiptera > Cercopidae > Callitettix > Callitettix versicolor. The sequence goes on along the minus strand of CM040188.1, from coordinate 9,739,736 downwards.
AGTCAATGAGGTGGAGACACATTCAATCTCTGAAAAAACAAAAGTTTAAAATGAGAATGTCAGCCCAAAAAATCTTGTATACCGTATTTTCAGACAGAATCATACCGTTCTTTTCAGTGGTCAAATCATCAAAACAGCAAAATACTGTGAAATATTGAGAAACCTTTGGGGCACAATTCAAAACAAAAAGAGAGATGCTCATCCAAGGAATTGTGTTGCTTCATGACAATGCTCGGCCCCATACTGCTGCTGACACTCAAGCTCTTATTCAACAGCTCCATTGAGAGCAGTTTTAACACCCATCATACAACGCAGACAGCTATCTTACTACCACCTGTTCATGCGCACAAATCGTGAGCTTGGTGGTAAACACTTTGAAACTGATGATGACGTGAAACACTCTGTACAGCTATGGCAGTGATATTCTTTGAGGAAAGGTTGGATAAGTTAGTTGACTGCAATGACAAATGTCTGAACATTGGTAGAAATTATGTAGTTTTACAATATTTCTTCAAAATGCTACTTCCTTCTGGACATGCTCCATACAAAACAATTTGATTGGAATAAACAACTAATTTAAAAATTTTAATTAAATACAACCCGAGGGCTTCTTAAGGTTAGGTTAGGATCAGAGTTGGTCAAAATTGGCTGGGTAATAGCACTCATTCTGTGATTTTTCAAGCCAGAAGGTATGAACCAGACAATGTTGCAAATCACTTCAACCTTTGCATGCATATGCCGAACATATAATATACTCATATAATTGTAAATTTAGTAATTAAAAAAATAACAATAATTGTGTGTAGTTATTCTCAAAACTTTTAATTTTATCTGTAGTAGGTTTAGCTCATGAGAAGTGTAGCCACTAACTTGGATATAGAGTTATAATTTTGTTTTATTATTTTTTTGTTTTTGTTTTGTTTTGCTTCTTAATTGTCTATCTGCATTGCATCTTACTCACCTAACACTGTACTTACAGATAATTTGATATCCTGTAATGAAGCAGCTCATGAAGGCCAGTCTTCACGGGAAGTTCTACCTTTGTCCAGTCGATTGTATTTTCTTGAGCAAACCCCATCCTGTACATTGTTATTCATGTTATTTATAAGAACTGACAAACAAATCTTACATATAATGATGTAATTATTCTTAAGAATACAAGCGAATGCATAGAATACCATAGATTATCTGATGTAATTTGTCAAGTATGTAAGTGTATTACGAGTGATTGTATCATTAAGATAACACTGAAAGACTGTTCTATAATACATTAATAATTAAGTTTTACAGTATTTAATAATCAGTCATAACTTTTTCAGTTGGTTCCATGATACTAACTTTGATACTGAAGTCAGAATACATGGTTTCAGCAGTGAGGTCTCCCATTTTCACACAATCATTGCTGGATTTGCTGAATAGGTTTGTAGTTGAAGAGGGTTGAATATTCCTTAGTGATAAAGTTGATTGCTTTGATTTACATACAAAAAAATTAAATTAAAAGATTCTTCCAGACAAAAATACTAACCTAAAGAGAAATAAATGAGCTCCTTACAAGCTCTTTCTCTACAGCTATTATACAATATTCATTAATGGGAACTTGAATATCGATGAAACTGAAGATATCCACAATGTCTCAGAAGATATTTTACTAAGTTAAATCTACCTTTTTCTGTAACACAGAGAGTAGAGCTGACCATTTTGAATGGTAAAAACTTCTGTTCAAATGTTTTTGAAATAAAACACATTCATTTTAGCTGTAGTTTAAATAGATGTCTTGTTCTTCCATCGTTAAATTAAATTGTAACACTGATAATAATTACTATAAAAATCTTTTTATGGTGAAAAACAGCTAACGTTATTATTATCAAACTGAGGATCGTAATGCATTGTCATGTTAAATAATTGTATTACAACATACTCAGTTAGGGAGATTTCTGGCTGCAAAGGTAATATTTTAAGAGCTCTAACTCCTTCCAATCCATGTTTATTACGTGAAAGCTCAGCGTTCACTTCTGTCACATTACCAGGAAAGTCACCGTCAGCACGAGAACTTCGCATCTTGCTGCTGCCAACAGGTTCAGATAAGAGCTCAGCCTGAACAGTGTCACAAAGCATGGCAAGTAGTTATTGATAAAAGTTAACAAGCAAGTTAAAATATCATTTTAAAATTCATTACACTAAAGTAGAAAAAATAATTTATTGAGTATTAATAATATAGCTTAAAAAATACTATTTTTTCCTTCCCAAAAAATTGTATTAATGCTGACCTTGTGTAAGTTTTATTCAAGTCTCAAATGTATGTACTTAAGTACCAATGATATGGTTAATGTTTGAAAAGGAGATTACATACGCATTATTGGATGCCTTTGTATTTAATTCTGTGAAACCTCATTTAATGGACACTCCCAATACACAGATATCTCTAGTGGGTAGATATCTTTAGTGGGTAGATATCTCTAATGAGTAGATATCTCTAGTGGACAGATATCTCTAGTGGGAAGATATCTCTAGTGGGCAGATATATCTAGTGGGTAGACATTTTTTGGATGGAAAATATTCCTATGTGTTTACTAAGATTGTATCTTTTTTAATTGGATACTCTGTTGGCAGGACAGAAACAGTCAAATTTGCCAAATTTTGGTTTTTCGTACATCTACTTAGGGGACACACAGACGTAAATATCTGTACGGCAATTTATTAAAGCTGAAATGTGTCTGGTTTTTTTTTTTTTTTTTGGTGTTTAACGTCCGACTATTGTGCACACTTGGGTAATGCCGACGATGGAATGATTTATAGCGTATCAAAATACCAAGCCCTGGCCAGAAATCAAACCTGGCTCCTCGGGGTGAAAGCCCAGTACGCTACCAACTAGGCCACCGAGGCGGCCAAATGTGTCTGTTGACAATATAAGCTATTACAGGATAGAATATTGACCTCTACAACTACCCTTTTTGTAACATGATAGTTATTTAATGTTTTATTAGAGACAAGGGAATTGTTTGATACTAAAATATGCAAGGTTTTGATAACACGAAAACCATACAATACATAGTTGTAAATCTTGACAAACGCATTGAGTAGATCAATACATATTATAAATAAGGGCCAAAGAATCCATTTACTAATAAGAAACCTATTAACTAAAAAACCACATTTGACAACATTCATCCAATGAAACCGTAATTCCAAAATTCATCCAATGATGTGACAAAATTCACATCAACGTATTTTTGTGCTTAAACCTACATAATATTATAATAATTTTTTAAATTGTACTTAATACTTGCCAGTTGTGTTAAATCAATCAACAGTTAGTCTACATATGTGTCTTGCGTGATCTCCAGTAGTTAGTATTCTCTGTGTGAAAGTAGTATCTTTTATTATTATTTTTTTTATAAAGTAGTACCTAGTTACTTGTGCAGCCAAGGTACTTATATTAGTATATTATTAGTTATACTTAAAATGATAGGTACACATGAAAAGGATAGGTATGTACCACGGAGAAACCGTGTGTAGGTTGTGCAGGAAAGAGGATGAGACTGCAGGACACATAATCATTGATTGTGAAGCTCTTGCTGGTAGGAGGCTAGGGGTTTTTTGTTTCCAGGACCCTAGCGAGCTAGTCAGTTGTTGGAACCTACTAATGGCATCAATCTGCTAAACTATTACTCAAGAGGTTTAGTTGCACAATAGGTCTGTTGATCGCAGTGCCTGGGGTTGTGATTACCCCTTCCTCCAGTTGGAGTCTAATCTAATCTAATATTATTAGTTTAAAAATGTTAATAAACCTAATTTATAAATATTATAGTAGATTTAGACTATCTATTGTAACATACATAGGTACTGCATAAATAATACATTATAATACTGAATATCAATGTTATTGTTCAGTACAATACAAGTTATTGTAAGGTAATTTTATTTTATTAGAAGTTATCTAATTATAAATGAAATAATTACCATTTTGTGATAACTGTATTTTTTCCACTTCCTAATAGAAGAGAGGACAAAATTTTGGGAAAGACAACTGTGTAATAGGTTACCATATAATAGTTACATTCTGCTTTATGAAATATATATTTCTTTTAAACTATCACTACTTTTCAGTAATAATTTACTGGCCAAAAACCATCAATGGATACATTTCTTTGCACTAGCATATTAAAGAACTCAAAGACCAATTCTGTTTACTTAGAACAACACATTTTTCAGTAATACCTCGACTAACAGTCGACCTCAACAACGGTCTAATTGACGGAATGAAAAATGACCCGCATAACAGTTTAGGTTTAAGGTAAAGGAATGAACATATCAGAATGTTTTCATTTTGTCAAATTGTTTCTAAGCAGATGTGTAAATATAGAGATAACATTTTACTGTGTATAGAAAGTACAAGCTGCGAGTTAACACAAAGTTTTTGATTGGTGGGTGTTTGGCTTTTATAGGACAATAACTTCCCCATTGTATTTATTTATTTCTCGTATGTTTCCAGAACCCCTCAGTACCCCCTTTTCTGTCACTGTACCTAATTTTACTTAACATATTATGCCCGTTAAAAAATTTAAACAGTTATAATATTGTCGTGTTACATACTTTTGATTTTTAAATTTAACAAAACGTTGTGTCTTTGTGTGCGAGTTTCAAATTTTTGTTTAAATTCTGTTTTCAATTTCTGAACAAATTAAAATGTTTTCCATAAGCCTCTATTATAAATGCTGACTCACACAGCAGTCTGCTTAGGTAACAGTCTTAGTTTCAGAACGAATTAAGACCGTTAACTGGGGTACCACTGAATTTTATTGCACATCATCACAGTAAACATGAAAACATTCACTTATATTCACTCTTTACTGCCATTTATATTTCAACATTTGTACTGCATCTCTCCAATAGTTTATTGCACATTATTTTGTTATTAAATAATTCTTATTATGACTTACTCTGTATATTCCTCTGTTATCATGTGATTCTTCATCCCTGTTACTTGTTCCAGTGTTTTTCCAGTTCTTGTAATTTTCTGAATTTTTATCCAATGTTAAAAACTGATGGAAAACACTCAAAAGTTAAACAAACGTTTTTTTATAATGTAAGACTTTGTGTAAAGGTAATATAATATTAAAGCATTTACTAAGAAAATTATTTAATTGTGAAAAAACTAGAAGGTAACACTAATATTTTAATAGGAACATGTATGTCTAGTAACCAGATGGTGAAAGCATTATGAATGTATTGGAACTGGACTTCCATCCTCATTTATAGTACAACTAATAAAAATTTAGTGATTCATTTTAACTATATTTTAATACTTCCTAATATGTTCAATATACATGAATAAACAAGGATGTGTATCTGTTTCACTTTGCAACCACAAATACAGTAGGTTTCAGATGTAAAGGGACAGTGGCATCATCAACCACTGACAATTGTAACCTTTTCTATAAGCCGTTTTGGTTTGCCTTCGCTGGCAGGCCATTACTACTCTGCCTAGAAACATCGTGTTAGCTGCTCTAGTCCATTGAACGTTATCATCATCATTGTGCAAGGTAATTTTAACATTTTGTTACTCGAATATTAATAATACTACAAAGACACATTTTTTTATCTTGTTAAAAATTTATTGCATTTTTTATTATTTCCCTACTTTGACTATGCAATATCTGGCCTTTTTTTGCCTAATTTACTTATATCTGTCGTTTTTCACAAGTCGCTAGCTTTTATAATATACACACTGATAATACTACACACACAAAACACAAAGCATACACTCAACAGTAAGAAGCATTGAGGTCTACTAATAAGAATTAGCATAAGAGTTCTACTAACGCTGTATACTAACCCCCCTATAGCAGGCGATTCTATTACATACCAACAAATTAGACTCACTGCAGGGGACTAACCCAAAAATTTCAAAGCCACCAGTGTCCCTTTACATTTGAAACCTACTCTACTCAGCATAGACCACTGGTGTTTATGAATGATAGTAGCCTCAAGTCTCCCATTGTGAACTATGGTAGTTCATGTCAATAGCTGTAGTAGTGTGGGAGATATAGTGGTTGCAAGTGATTGACTTAGGGAATTTTTATATTTCACCTAAAGGACCATTATGTGAACCATTTTACAAATTGGGAAAAAATTATCTGTTTGCAAGAACACTTTTCTATACAGAAGTTTCCGATTATTACACATGGGATGCATCACAAAGAATATTTAATCAATGAAACAGAGGAATTCTAGTTGAAACAATACATGCTGGTTATGAGGCAATAATTCTAGTCAGTAAAGAAAAAGGAAAATTGGTTTTCATATTAAACATGCTATTGGTTTAAAATGATTTGCCATTTTGTTCCAAACAGTTACAATATCCAATGAGTTATTAAATATATATATATATATATATATATATATATATATATATATATATATATATCCAATATATTGTGCAGTTAATTGGGAAGAATCCTGTTTCTCACATGGTCAGCTTTATATTATGCTGTTAACATATCAGCAGAAAATTTATTTCTGTATGCACCATATAATAAAACATCAAATATAGTGTATAATAATGTGTTTTGATAAAATTGTTTTGTATGTTTTTGTATGATATTTGTGTATACAAAGTATATAAGATATTTATCTTTTAATGTGGAAGATATTTATGTGAAAAGAGCAAAATAAAAGAAAAGTATTTTAATAAAAGTCTTCTACGTTAGATAAAGAAAAAACTGCAAAGCTGTACCAAAAACAAACCCAAGGAAGTTAGTTTTATTAAGCTAGTTCTATTGTAAAATGCATCAACATTTTCAAGTTATGACTGATGGCAATAATGTATTACTTTTATGTTATTTTAAATTTAATACAAAATTCTATGTAAGATTTCAATAGATAACTTACTTGCACTCCAGATTTCTTGCTTTCGAAGCTGTTAGTACCCATGTTTGAAGTCTGTTTTATTGTTTAATTTAGGGTGATCAAGATTTGCTGTTAGCCTAACTTTGTTCTAACTTTTTAAAAACCTGAAAATTTTTGTTGGTTATGTTCAACCTTTTGTTTATTTTTATAATATAATGGTAAACATACAATAATACAATGATAATAATTGGTTTATAAAAAAAAAAATAGGAGTTTCAATTTCTTTTTTCGCTTTTCCCGATGAAAAACCAATAAGTTCATCATTGACGTAGATGTTTCAAGTAATATGCAAGAAAATGAAACTTATTTTAACAATTATTTAAACTTTACTTATGTAAAATTATTAAATAACTTGAGTAGTCTTTATATTCTGCATGGTGTTATCCAGGGCCAGCCCTAATACGACATGCCACCACTGCACAGTGGGAAAATTTAGATACCAGAGCTTTTTGACTCAATTATTCCTAATCATGTATCAGTAACAAAAAGTTATTTTCCCTTAATAAGGTCTTACGCCACAACATGTAAATACATTGTTTTTAAATTCATAGGCTATAGATTGCATGTAAATAATTTTATTCTTTTCCTTTTGTTTCTTTTGTTGAATCTCTCTCTCTCTCTCTCTCTCTCTCTCTCTCTCTCTCTCTCTCTATATATATATATATATATATATATATATATATATATATATATATATATATATATCACCGTCAATATAATATATAGGCCTACTGTTTACTATAAACAAAAGTCATTCATTCATTGACTAACAACTGATCACTGTACCTCAAAAACAACAAAGCCTACAACAACTAAGATAAAATTTCGCATAGTGTGGGTGTGGAATAAGATTAAGCTTAAAAAACTTAACTTGTTTAAAAATACTTCTTTCTAGAACATGAAAATCTTGGTTTTTTAGCACTATTTGCCCAGTTTTCACTGGAAAACGTCTTTACACATTTTGATGAAACGTTTTTTTTTGTTGTATGTAATTTGAAATTTGTGAAGTTTTAAACAATCTCAGACTTTCATACACCCATTTGAACAAAGTTGCAGGCATTTAAAATGACTATTTATTTGTGTGGTATGTTGTATAAAAGGCCAAATTTGTCTGCTTTTCCTTGGAACTCAATTTGATAGATTTCAAAGCCTTTATTTGTAGTTTATTATTGTAAACTACAAGTAATTGTTATTAGGAATTAGGCTATCTTAAATAGTTATACAAGTCTCAGACAAAATGGAAGCCACTAAAAATGCTTGATTTTTTTAAACAAGGTTTTTCAAGAGCTCTAAGGCTGGGCTGGTGCTATTTTCAGAAAAAAATAATTAAAAAATATTAATAGTAAAAACACATATAAATAATAACATCATTCTATAAATATAGATAAAATGCTATGATCAAAAATGCTAATCTACTACAAGCTTTAATTAACATTTCATAAAACATGAAATTCGTCTATGATAACCTTGAAGGATTTTCGCCGAAAAAAATGAACTAACAACTCAAAATAAATGTTATTCCATTTTGAATCAATTTTAATCAATTTATTTTATATTCAAAAAATCATCCATACAATATCAATCTATATTTAAAAGATTGTTATAACAAATTACTTACGTCTGAATAATTTGCAATATTTACTATAATTTATACAATTTAAGTTAACTTTAAAATTTTGTTGTCTATGCTAGCACATTTTTATAAAAAAAATATTTAATTAGTTCAACAGCTGTACAATAATAAATTGAATGTTATTGTTCATCATTATATTTAAATTTGTTCTTGTTCTTCTTCAAATATCTGTGAAAATCATGACTAAAACCATAGATATTTAGTAAAATTAGTTTGATTTGACAAGTTTTTCAAGGTATAGACATTATTATTTCAAAATGATTTCTAACCTATGTAAATTTTAATCTGTTTATACTGTTTTATCAAATATTGCTTACGGTAATATTTTGTTATAGAAGAAAACATTAACAGTTGTTAAAATAAGAGATTGCCAAGAAATCTATAAGTAAATTGAACACATTGAACAAAAAATATCAGGAACAATAATAATTTTGGGATCCTACAATTTCATGTGAGTGTTAAATTTATATTTTTACTGGTTATTAGTGTGCAAATAGTTTAATATTTTTGCTAGTTTTCAATTTTTTTTTTTTGTTCTTTTAAAAAGTATTGTTTGATAATAAATATCATGAATTAGTATTTTATTATAAGTTTTTGAATTATGAAATTTTTTAAAAACATTTTTACTATACAGTTGATTGATGCATCAAAAATCAGTTTATTATTTAATATGCCTCTAGCTAGAATAACCTGAACTGATGCTTGTCTTACTATAATATCATTCCATAATGCAGTTGAGGATATTTAAGCCACAAAAGGCAGTTAAGCAGGTTCAGTAATCTGCATCTCTTACCTGTGCACTTTATGCTTGTTAGTTCTAGTTCAATTTACTGCTATTGCTTTTACATTAATGTTAACACTGATATCTTATCTTCATTAGTTTAACCAGCGTAAAGTATAACTGTAAAAAAAATGTTAACTATGTAGGAGGTTGAAAAATTTTGTAATATTTTGCAATAAGTATGTGCATACTAAGTTATACATTGCTAGTTTATGGTGATTTATTTCTAACCAACATAACGCCCAACCCGTTTATGATTTTGTTGCTAAGATATATACATTATAAATATATTACATACCTCAATGTCACAGCAAAATATTTTTAACATATGTATTTTCATTACAGGTACTCCATTATGTATAAACTGAAAAAGAAAACATTGCCAACAAAATTATGTGTAACAAAATTTGGATCCCAAACTTTGACGTAAGTTTAACTACAGCACTTTTTCATGTTTTGCTGGTTGTTATTTCACAAAAGGTTTAAATTGTTTTTTTATTATTATTTTATAATTTGTTGTTCTTGTACAATTTTTAATTACATAAGCATTGCTTGACAAGTTACAAATATTACCAATATAGTAGTATTAAATTATAATTGTTGATAAATTTACGATTTTTTAACATACTAGTTAAATTTTTTTGTTTTTTTTTCAACAAAATTTTACCTTAATACAAGGAGCTGATGTAACAAACAAAGTGCGTTGAACTTATCAAACCAAGCCAAACCACTTGCGTTACATTTTATATTATCATTTTTTTTTCTTATTTCCATATTTTAATTATTTTAAAATGTACTTCATTGTGAGTACATCTATCTGCAAATCCTAGTATTATTTTTCAACCATCATTTTTGATACGTTTCAAAGTAGGTCCATTTTCAAAAAAAAAAAAAAAAAAAAAAAAAAACATACTAATCCATAGTTTTTAGAACTGGAGTGACTATGAGGCCCATGAAAAAGGATAGGTGAGAAAAACAAAACAAGATTCATAATCACTGTTTCATAATAACATATATTTTACAAATTTTTGATTGTTACAACAATTGGAATTTTGTTTTTTTTTTAATTTGCTTTAAAAAAGGGGTTTGATGTAACAAACAAGAAAAGATGCAGAAAGTTATCGCTTGAACAAACCTGCGTGAACTGCAGTGGACTTATCAAAGTTCAGACCACTTGAGTTATATGTATTACATACCATCAGAACTTTTATTCTTATTTTCATTTTGTTTTGTACAAAAATAACACATAATGTAACATTACTGTTAATTCATCTTTTTGTGAATCTTAGCATTGTATTTTTTTCTATCCTTTTGTTCCATAGTGTGTCCAGTTTTATTTTTTCATTTTTCTTTTTTTAATGTCCATACTTTATGCTATTTATACACTGAAGAGGACAAGGGATCAGTGTTAACGTCAACACTGTCGTTCAAGGTAAAGGAATGACAGTAACTATGGTTGCATAGTAACCTTAAGGTGCATAGTCCAGTGACGCATCAGACTAATTGATGCCTTAAACACATCAACCTCCGAAAGCTAGTTCACTCAGTATCAATACTGTACTGATCTATACTTTTCAAAAATAAAATTACTTCTAAAGAAGTCACAAAGACAAGCTAGAGTTGGTAATGAGATATACTCATAATAAAAATATTTTTTCCAAGCAATAATAGAATAGTCTTAACCCTTTTAGTGCTTAAGAAGTATAAAGTAATACAATTTTTTTCACATGGATAAAAATTTTAATTTTTAGATATATTTTAAGCTAAATGAATCTATTTAAAAAAATATATATATTTTCAAGTAAACACATACAGTAAGAAAAAATAATAAATAACTCTTGCTCAGCTGTACAACTCACAAAGAATTCACCTGTCCTAGTCAGCATCTACAAGAACAGTCCACCATCTATTTATGGTGCCCTCTACCACAGACAGGCAAACTCTTTGCACAGAAACGGCCAGTGTGGGATTCGAACCTGCTCATGCCTAACAATATACTGGCCAGTATAATGCCTTGACTAGTCTAAAATTATTTCATTGAATCATTAGTTATTGTATTATTATTGTTTGGTTGCTTTTATTATTGTTAATTGCTTTTTTTATTTATTTTTGAAAAAAATCAATGTCAGAATTAAAGAATGCTAAGGGTAGATTTATATAAAATAAATGTTCAGTACAATAGCACATTGGCACTGAAAGATTTACTATAACTTTGCACTATTATTATACTTTTTTTAAAGTCAATTTATTCTTGATTGCTTATTCGAACTTTTTTATAGGAAAAATCTAATCAACTTTGAACAATCCAGAAAAGAGGATATTCTGATCATCAAACATCATCAACTAAAAAGTCAACAATCATCTCTTCAGTCAATATTCTACTCGTCAATCTGCAATCAATTCAACACATCACTTCAGTCATAAATTTTTTTCCTGGTGAAAAACCGATGTGGTTATCATTGCTGCTTCAGTCATAAAACTTCTCTACAGACTTTAGTATCAAGTTTTACTGTTGCAGTGGGGTGAGTGCTAGTTAGTGCCTAATATGTCAGCTGATCTTGTGTCCCACATAATTTTTGATCGCTCTTCTCTGCATGCTTCACAGAGGCTGGGCAGGTTTATGTCATTAATTTTTTTCTAAATTTTCAGGTCTGGAGAAGCCTTTTACATGGTAGATTTTGCATTTTATATTTTAGCACAAGCAGTGCCTCCCAGGCCTGTTTTCCACTAACACAAAGGTATCCTGGAAACGGTCCAATGAAATGGAAGTTTATCAGTTCTGCCGTCAGTAATGTTATTAATTTGTCAGTTATTTAATTTTCGGTTTCGATATTTTGTGTCTTCGGTATTCTCATTATTATGCAAATTTTACTGATTTATGATCGGTTCAGTCGACCATGAGCTTCTATTTCATTACTTAGACATTTTTATTTCTTGACAATGTTTTTGGCAGTATGTTTTATAAAATATATTTTTAATTTTTGTTGTAATTTACTAAACAATTATTTTCTGTGCTTTATCATGAATAGTAAATCATAATACAACTTGAGAAATATGAATTAATAAATAGGAAAACTAAAGAAATATTTAGTTTATGGTTTTAATAAAACAGAATATAATTTCAAAAAAAATAAATTGTATTAATTGAAGTTATTGCTTTATTTTTGGTTCAAATTAATAATACACATTTCGGCCATCTTAGCATGTACTGATGGCATAAAAATTAAATTTATATAAATAACGTACTGAATATTCACTATCACTGAAATTGAGTTTTCTACTTTCAAACTAAACAAGCACATATACGCAAATTGTATCAACAAATTGACAACCAAAATTTAACAACTAGTCTAATATTATATAACTTATGAAAATTTTAAAGTTAATTTTAAACTACATATATAAAAATACACACTTTTATAAGTTAAATACGTATTAGTTTAAAAAACTAATCACAGATTGGAAAACCCAAAATAATTGTATTTATTCTAATATTGTTTACATTTATCCTTTTAAAATTAAATAAATCAAACAACAACAAAGTATAAAAGTAAAAAAATTATAAAAAAGGAAACTTATAACAGTTTACAAGCACTTTGAAGTTGTTAATCAAATATATTGAACATAATCAATTTATAACAAAAAATGCTTTCATCATGATATTGTGCTGTAGCTGGGATAGATTTTGATTTTCAAAATTTAAAATATTGGACAACATTTAATGAGTAATTATTTTCTAAATTTGTCAGAGGCTTTAAATATTAATGGCATTTCTCCCTCTAGTTTTTATATCTATTTGTCTTGATTGTTGTTGGTACAACTCAGCTTACTAGGTTTTGTCTCAGTTTAACCAAATAAATATGTTTTTTCCTTAAATTAGTATTAATATTTTTTTATTCCATTAACAGTAGGCTATATAAACAGTTACAATTAAATTTAAAATAATACTTTAAAAATCTAACATTATATTAAATAAAATTTACAATAACAAATTTATTTCTCATAGGTTATTTTAGCTATTTTGTTTGTTTTGATGGAACATTGAAGTTAATAAGTTGTTTTAGTGTTGAAAGACGCTGTTGGTTTATCGTTTTGTTTTAGGTTTATTCTTCAATTTTGGCAGCGGTTTTCTATAAGCACTCTTGATGGGTTGTCATTTTGTTGTTGAATATGTGCTTTATGCATATATGTGGGAAGACATCGCAATGATGGGACAAAGTATATAATTTAGGCACACACTATGAGTTTTAAGACTTATCAATAAGTTTTTATAAAATTGTAAAAAAATTAACTAAACATTAAAAAAAATATAGTTATTTACATCCCATTGCTTAGCTTTTTAAATGTCTAGAAGTTCCAAGAAAACAAAAGAAAGAAAAAATCATCAGTGCAGGTGTAATGCTCTGATCATATTTATTTATAATAACAACATAATTTGCACTTATCAAATTTTAATTTTGTATATCTTACGTACAACTTTAGTAAATAAACTTTAAAAATTCAACCAATTTGAAAGTTTAAAATGATATTTTTATATCAAAGTTCAACACTTTTTTATGTATCACCTACAAATTAGTTGTAAAAGCTTAACTTTATTATTTCACATTAATAAAATCTTAAACTTTAAAATATGAAATAAATAAATGAAAGTTAAATTATAAAAGAATAATTATAATTAATTGTTGAAGCAAAATTAAGTAAGAAAATCATTAATCATACTGCCAGTGGATTCTGTTATTAATTACTTTTGTAGAATAACACAACATGAAATACAGTTTACGTTCAGATTGAGTAAATTAATTAAAGTTTTACAGTTCAGCTGACATGTTCCTTTGATTTGTTTGTGTACTAACCCAATATTACATATATTATGTCTTTCAGGTCTTCACTTCAGAAAAAGTACACCTTCATCAACCAGGTCAACTTTTGTAAGGTAGGGGAAGGGCGCGCAGGCATTATATTTTTTTTCAATATTAGATTATCAGATTTTATTAAAATTCTTTCAAAATTTTGAATATATTCATTGTTTTACGCTAGAGATAACAAAACTATCTTTTATTAAGAATAAAAAATTTGTTGGATTATTTTTATGAACTGCATTCAAATTTTAAAAGTAATGTACGGAAATTATTTAAATTCACAGGAACTATTTATTTAAAATTATAGGAATTGTTCAGTTTAAAGATATTTTTTTTAATTTAAAATTATTTAAAAAAACTATAATTTTTTTTACAATTAAGTATAAATTGAGGGTTTTATATGCATTATTTAAGTAATATTACAGGTTGACCTTCATTGTACAGACTTTCACTACAACAATGATTCTTCAGCAACACTTCATTGCCCTTGATAACTGAGTGAAATCTTCAGGGATAGGGGGAGGCGCGTAGGAATTTTTGTCAAAAATTTGGAATTAGAATTATTAGTACTGATTTTATTATTTAGAAATTAATAGATTTTTTCATAAAAAACTAATAAACTTATTCTTTTCAATTAACTGAGAATAAGTAGTTCAAAATTTAATTTTTTAAGTAGAATTTTTTTCTAAGTTCATGGTTTTCTAAAATGATGTAAAGTGATTGTTTAAAATAAAAAAAATATAGTAAGTGAAGTTGATAAATTGTTTTTATAATTAAATTCAAAGCATATCTAATTTTAATTTTGGAAACACAATCACTTAAGATATAATCAAGGGGTTTATAATGTGTTCATCTGAATTCAGGTTGCACTTTCAACATTACAACATATTTTGGCAGGTGAGTGCCTAATAACAAGTTTCTTTTTCAGGAGTTGACTCAACAAGGGCGTCTAGTTTCCCTGTTGGGTCCATCACCAGGTTTAGCAGTATGTGTTATCCTAACAAATTGTTAGTGTTACCCAGCTGTTATGTCTGGATTAGCTTTGGGGGGTTATATATTAGTTCCGCAGTCCCTGTCTAAGAATAAGTTAGAATATAGGTGTATTTATTTGTTTTTAGTGTATTAAAATTGAGCTAATTATCTTTATTTATTATTTGCAATATGATTTTATGTGTTTTTTTCAGCATTTTGGGCTCTTTTTTGTTTTAAGTTATTTTTGTTTGTTGTGTTGCATTGTATTGATCTATTAAAAATAAATTTTTATAACTGAAATCTTCAAGAACCAAAATATTGATCTTGTATTGGTTCTTGTAGTGAAGATTTTGAAGAAAATAATTAAGAAGCGATATTAAACAATGGATAAATTTAATAGTAAATTTTTAAGTGGCACTATGTTTGCAAAATCTATTAAATATACTTTATTTACTAGGATATTTCTTGGGTTGTACTGCATTAAACTACAAACTACATTTATCAACAACAATAAAAAAAAAAAAAATAGGATCTAGGTAAACTTTTAACTACAAACTGCATGACTGCCAACTCCAAGCAACAGGATCTGTGCAGGCTGAATTATAAACTGAGGAAGGCTGGATAGTGATGGGTAAGAAAAAAACACTATATCCTGTCACATTAAACTAGCAATAATAATGTGTGTGTGTGTGTGTGTGTGTGTGTGCGTGCACAAATTAATTCTTTGAAATAGCTCTAATTCAAACTTTGGCACTGGGGATTTTCTGATACTTTAAAGTCATTGGTTAAATTTTTGGGATAATTCATTTTCCTGCTTTACCAAGAAGTACTTACCAATTTATCATTTTTCCAAAATGGCTATACTGATTTTTTTTTTTAGTATGACAAACTGGACCAAAGTCTTATTTCAGAGAAAATTAGTTTTTCAATTTTTTTCAAGCTACAATTGCTTTATTACAGGTTTTTGTGTTTAAGTATGTGGCATTGTAAGGTGTTCAGTACGAGAAATTCATTGGTCAAGATTTTATTCTTGAGAAAATTTCAAATTTCCATTGGTCATGGTTTTTATTTTCAAGTTATTTCTTATTGAAATTCTGAAACTGAGTAAAGTTCGGTCTCCCCATTACTATATATATATATATATATATATATATATATATATATATATATATATATATATATATATATATATATATATATATATATATTTTATATTAGTATTTTACAAACTAGAAACTTTCTATAATATTAAACATGAGTTGTATAATTTCTCTTATAGCTTGAGGTGCTTCAACAAAACTATGTTTTATACTAAAACAGTACAAGTTGTTTTACAACCAATATTTTTTGTGAATTTGTTGATAGCAAATTTAGAACAGTAGTCTGTCTAAAACCTGGCAGCTGAATTTATCTAAACATATAAAAGGCAAAGCCTTTACTCATCCATCACTAATTCTCCAAATTCCCAATTATATAAAAAGCGGAAAATTGTTAGGCTTATTCCTTAAAGGTCAAATAGAAAACTAAGTTGTTTTGTTTTTATTCAGTATCTCTAAAGATGTGAAAATTGTGTTTAACCAACCTTTCCAAAAGTATGTTTTTACTTTTAGCTGTGTCCCATAAAGCAGAAACTTAGCTAAAATACTCGTAAGGTACTAAACAGACCAGAAAATAAATTCCTGTTTATCTTTCAACCCTAACAATTAAAAAGGTTTTCCAATCTTACCTTTAACTTCCTACTTATTTTCAAAATTCAAAATGCAACATTTCATGGTAATTCCTCATAGAATCCAAAGTTTATAAGTTATGGTTTTGTGTAATTCTTCATTTGAACTCTGTTATACAATAGGCTAAATAAGGTCTTACCTCAAAAATTGATATGTTTTATTTATACCCTAACCACTAATTCTCCAACTTTCCAATTACCTAAAGAGCTGACATTTATTACACATACTCCTTATATATCAAATAGGAAAACTATGCATTTTGGTTTTGTTTAATAATAAATTAATTTATCCCCTTTTCCATTTTTCATTGACTTTAAGGATACGTGTGAAATGAATTAAAACACCGTAGTGAAGCATGGATGTTCATTATTTAGCTATATATAAACACAATTATTTTAGTGTCCTGCAATTTGTGTGGGATTATGTATATGACACGTACAATTAATTAATAATGTGAATTGGGGAATTTTTTTACAATGTTCATAGTACTGGGAAAGTTTTATGCAGCTGGTGGGGAAAACAAATATGTAGCATTTGGTAACACTGATTTCTAGTTCTGGCAACGTAGGAATAGGAATAGGAATTAGGAATATGGCGTTAATATTGAATTGTATTTGTAAAAATGTAGTTAATTCTGGTTTATGTAACATTAAAACAGGTAGAAATTATTCTTCGCAACCTTAATTATAAAAATAAATTCTAATTATTTTAGTGTATAACTTATGAAGAGTTTGTTTTTTGAATTTTATGTGTGCAATTTTCTCTAAGCTAACCTACAAATTAATAATTCTGTTTTAGCTGTGTCTGAAGTAAATATTAAATTACTTATGATGTATAACAATTCAATTACCAGATTTTAAATTGTTTGTTATAGTTAAATTATTATAGAAATCAAATAATCTAACTTTGTTAGGTTCTAATTTCAGAATAAAAGTGACTATTTAGGACCTTGTAGGTCATGTTGAAAAGTAGGAAAAAACTGAATTTTCTGGCCTCATGGCACTTTTTTCAAGACTATTATATTCCCAGTAGTAATAATGCAAAATAATAAATGCGGAAACAACAAGAAGTTAGAAAAAGTGAAAATAAAAGTGACAAACATAACCTTCAAATGATTAGTGCCCAGAAGTAGTAACATGTTTTTCATTACGAAAACGATTAATTAAATGCGTGTTATTAATACTGAAAAATGTAAACTTTTTTAAAAAATGGAATTTAAAAACCTAACAACTCAGTTCTTGGGTGTAATTTGAATAAAAAAAATCATTTCTTGGTTGTAATATGAATAAAAAAAAGGTGTGTCTTAGAATTAATGAAATATGGTAATAATGTGATTGCATTACATTAGGTTTGGCGGTCATTACCCAGTAATATCTGTGAAAAGCCTAACTAAAATATACATATACAATTATATAATTGTTTACAACTTCAAAACTTGTTCTATGTAGTCTAGAGTTTAGGATCATCATTTTTTTTTCTTCTGACGAAAAACTATAAAGGTTATTGTAGCCGTTTAGAATCAGATCCTAAATTCCTAGATACAGAATCTGTTTTATCATAACTGCTCTAATTATAGCTCATTGTCCAATGAAAATTCACTAATTTAACATAATCTAAAATCAATTGAGTTTATTTTGAGATATGCAATTTTAATTTTGACTGACCATTTTATTCCAGGGGTTTGTTCATGTAATTTCAGTTAATAGAGATATACTATAATATCTAAATAATCTAATTCTTTTTAATATTGTCTTTTGCAGGTATCAAAAACACAAATTTAATCAGATGTTTTTCTGCGTTAACATTGAATGAAAATAACAGAACAAAACCGAATTTTCCATCAGTTTTCTACCAACCTTCGCGGCCTGCTACAACCAGCTTTTTCAATAAGCGTAAGTTTGTTTGAATAGTGCATAACTGTTGTGAAAACATTTTCAGCGATAAGACCTGATTGTTCTTAGTTGACTTGATAATGTTACAGAAATAATGTAGTGTTTTAAAGTAAGTTTGATTGTGTAGTAAACAAAAAGTTTAAGTTTACTGGCAACCTGAAATATTTGTTCACTTAGATAATCGTACTAAATCTAATCAGTTTAATTATTTTTAGTACTATATTTAGAGTGTATATTTTAGGCTATGTCTGTTGTGGAAAAATTTATCCGTGTTTAAAATATTTTTTGAAAAATTTATTAAATTGATAAATTTTTTGTCAGTTTAAATATGCCAAATGAAAGTTACAGGAATAACATGAAATTGATATATAAATTAATTTAAACATGTTGATTTGTTTTGTCTCTAGGATTGCTAATTTGGTATGAGTAATTAAGATTAACCTAAAATTAACTTATCTTCCCACTTCAATCATTTTCTGCTTTTCTCCTATAAGTCTACCAGTTTCAATGACCTGCAGACTAACAATTTACTTTATTAAATCATTAAAATACTGCATTATATCAAAAGGTATTTACAAGTAATTTTTAAAGTCAGTTTCTTAGAAAACTATAAGATTTTAATAAGGTTCCAATAGAATAATTGTAAATTATTTACAAATTAGTTTTGTACTGGTTTTCCTTTTATATTATTTTTTTTTTCAATTAAGATATGATAAAATCATAAAAAGAGAATAGCAGAAAGTGGCATCACTTCGTCCTGACAGGCCTACTTGATTGGTTAGAAGTTGTCAGTCTGGATCTAGGAGCTTAGGTGTCGATTGATCTTGGACTAGCAGTTGGGCTGGGGTCAGAAGTTTCTTTAAAAATGCATACATATTTCTGGATAGTAGCCTACACACACACTCCTTTTTCACTAAATATAGTGGGTATGTTAGTAATGGGTGACTGCGTTGATTTCATTATTCGGCTAATTTGTAATTACTAATGTCAGGAACTGAATAAATCACTCATGAGCACACTAAGAAATAGTGTGCTAGCATCAAGTTCACAAACATACAGTATATTATTACTATTTGTGTTTACACTTTTATAAATTCTACAAATGATAAACTGTAATTTGAATGTTGTTACAAAATAAAATATTACTCGTATATAATTAAAATTTGCAGAACCTGTAATTTTAAATTTAGTTAATCATTTTTATTTTATAAAATTAACATATCATTAAATTTGTTTAAATGTATTTTTTAAAATAATAATTAAAATTTTAAAGACATTTGGTCAGCTTTTTGCTGTGTGGTGAGATTCCTTTCTTTTTATATTTTATATTCTTACTCATGTTGTTCTTGTCGGTAGCTGGGAAAATAAGACCGCACGAGAAGGTGTAACAGCTTAGAGATTTATTAACTTAGAGATTCATTTTTCCTTCGAAGGTATCATGTTATAAGTTAAAGATCGACCTGTGTAATAAGATAGAGGTTCCGTATTGTGTATTAACATAGAGACTACAGTTCCTTCAAGTGTGTTGCACCGTGTGTATATGTTGCCGACACCGCTGTTTGCAAGCATTTCAGTATCTTTTATCTAACAAGTAGAACTCACTTAATTAAAGAAAGATATATATTATTAAAATATAAAGTGGATCTGAAAGGCTTATGTCCATTGCTGTAAATGTATACTAGTTTACATATGTAGTAGTAATAGTAATAATAATATAAAAACGTGGTTTGAAGGCTGCTTTATTGAAACCTTATCCGAATTGAATTAAGAAAACAGCCCTAAATTAATGAATTAAATATAAATTAATGAATTCATATAAACTTACGATGTTTTTCTTCGATAAAACACAAATATTTGTATTTTTCTATACAGATAATTGTCAAAATTAAACATTTAGATATGTTGTTGACCATTAAGTCCAACTGTTTCTTTACTAATTATCATGAACTTGGTTTTATTAATGTTTAATCCGTATGAGTGATTATTATTTTAAGGATTTTCTTGTTAAATCCTTCTTACAAACAAAAAATGTCTTATACTGTCCTTCAGAATGGCAAAATAAAGTAATAATAAAATTTTAAAACATAATTTCTGAAGTATTTAATTATAGGACAATACTAGAAAAGATATGAAATAAGAAATTAAACAATTTTTTTAAAGATTCAAACCGGATTTGTTGAAAAATATAATTAAAAGCAAGAAATTTTGTGTTTAATTTCTGAACTGTTGTTTTGTTTTATTTTCTAACACAGACACTTAGCAACATTTATATAATATGAGAAAAAATCGCGGCACGTAGCTGTCTCGCTGATGTGATAGAACAAATTTCCAAAACAGTTTTTCTTTATCTCACCCTTTTTGACATTCTGATTCTGCCATTGTAATCAGCATTAAAAGCTGCACATACCAGCACTTACAACTTTCAAATTACGTTCAAAATAATCTAACTAAGCGATTTCTACTTGTTAGATAATAGATACTGAAGTGCCTGCAAGCAGCGGTGTCAGCAACATATACACACAGTGCAACACACTTGATGGAACTTTAGTCTCTATGTTAATACACAGTACGGAACCTCTATCTTGTTACACAGGTCGATCTCTAACTTATAACATGGTACCTTCGAAGGAAAAACGAATCTAAGTTAATAAATCTCTAAGCTATTACACATTTCCGGTTGTCATGCAAGGGTAAAGTTGAGCACACTGAAAGGTCGCCAGACATGTCAGGGCTCTGATAAACCATTAGGGCAGTGTCATTTACTCCATCAGCAAGTGTTGCTTTACAGATTACAGTTAGCCAAGCTATGTAGTGCAATGGGATTGCTAAGCCTATCAGCTGCACTCTGTTTTCTATATGTTTCCCTTCAAATCTGATGCATTTTTTATATAGCTCTAAATAACTTTTTGTTTTTATATTTTAGTACCTGCTGAAGCAATTTGGAAAGGCGTTACAAGTGTCAGCAATCCTGGAAGAAAAAGAGGAAGAGGCAGAGGAGCCGGGAAGAAGATAGCAAAAAATCTTAATAAAGGACAAGTTATTGGTGTTGGTAAGTTTATTTTGTCAGTATTGCAGTAATTTGTTAGTCTTGTTAATATTAATATGAATTTATCAGTCTTGTTAATATGAATTTTTTTCAAAAGAACTTCGTAACATTGAGAATTTTATGCCTGGGAATTTTATGTACCATATAGGAACCTCTAAGTGTTCATTAAACCATATGTTAAAGACTCTGTCCATTTGGTTTATATGAAAGTTACAAGGTAATAAATTAGAATGTATATACAATGTCATTCGGTAAGTAAATGACACCTCAGTTCCCTCATTGCTGCCGTTGTCATGTTAATGACTTCTCTACTCCGTTACGCTAGTCCGTGCTAAGAGCGAGCAACAACAGTCATTTACTGTTTATTTGTGCAACTTTGAAATTGATGACAAAATTAATGATCCAAACAAGTATGAGATTCATAATATAATATATTTTTTAAATGCAAAAATAACTGCCTTATCAAAATTTGTAGACAGATAACTGAGGTTTTTTTATGGTAACTTGATTGCAAGTCAGTGGCATCATCCCTAAGCCCCAACAAAACAAAAAAATCAAAACAAATTCTCAGTGCCAAGAAAGTTATAACTACAATGTTTTGGGATTGTAAAGGTGTCCTATTCATCGACTACATGTCTAGAGGGGGCATACATTCAGGGGGATTTGGGGGTTTTAACCCCTCATTGGTAAAAAACTACATTTTCTAATAGTCCAACTACAGTTTAGTTAAGTTTTTACGTCATTATTTGTCCCACAGCAAACCCCAAATTTACTAATAAAGCAACTACTTAATTACTGCACTATTATATTACTAACATTTGTATTCACTGCATTTATAACACCAGACAAAAAAACAGATATTTAGTAAGTTTTTTTTTTACAAGCCTAGTAATTTTTTTTTTTACATCCGACTTGTGCACACTTGGGCTAATGCAGATGATGGGATGATTTATAGCGTATGAAAATGCCAAGCCCTCACCGGGACTCGAACCCGGGTCCTTGGGGTGAAAGCCTAGTACGCTAACTGTAACTTCTAAGACTATTTGAATAACCTACAAGTATTTTAAAAACGTCATCATATCTTACTAATTACGAAAATTATAGATGTTTTCTTAAAAAAAAAACTTAAAGTTGTCTTTTGAAGGCTTCAGAACTCACTCATTTTGCATCAAGTGTGGAAAAGTTCCCAGTGGAGGACCTTTGGTACTGATATCAACCCCCATTTGACCATCCTAGATACGCCTGTGGAAGGGATACCATAAATACAGCAGCCTACTGTCAGGCCCTTCAATGATTATGCCGTTCAGTGCTGTTCAGAACAAATGGCATGGATTATTGTCAAGCTGCATTGTCCTTCTTCACAGTATCGTACGTCTGCATGCTGCTGTATTGACAGTGAATTTCCTTCATCAGTTTAAGTGGAAAGTTTTTAAGTATCACTTGGTCCAGAGTTACTACTATATTTTTCCCAAACTGAAGGATTTTTTGGGCAGAAACCACTATGGAAATGACAAGGAACTGAAGAGAACGTTAGTGAGCGTTTCAACAACTTTATGGCAACTAAGTATATAGAAGGCATAGAAAAGCTAATGAAATTCTGAGACAAATAATTAAATTTGAACCAAATGTGTTGTAAAATAATTTTTGTTTCGTTATCTTAAAAAAACTGTTTAGAGAAAAAAAACGTTCTTTACTTTCTGCACGAACCATGTATTCAAACTTTTCTGATCTGAATTTTCACAACTTCTAAATCAGTTTTGGTGCTAAAAATTTGAACTAGCAGGGTTCTACTGTAATGTCGCATAAGGAAGCATGACAGAAACTAAGCAGAGTTTTCTAAATGTTATCTGTTGAGAAAATAAGTTCAGAAGAAAAAGATTCCATAGTATCAACCTTATATAACCTTACTTTCCAAATATCCCTTCATATGTTAGTACATCAATAGAGTGACACCCAGTAGTTCAGCAAACCAAATAGTTTACCATCAGTCAGTCTTTGATGTATTACAAGGTTAGCGTAAAAGTGTGAATTAATATAATTTTATGAGTGTAAGTTTTTTTTTGGGGGGAGGGGTTTATGGCGAATTATGAATGTAAGGTGCAGCATGGTGAAGAGAAGAGACAAAGACTGTTATATCAAAACATGACAATGGAATGATGAAAATATGCAAAATGCTGCTTGAAAAATGTTCATCGATCAGTATAAATTAGTTTAGTTAGGATTACAAGAATTTATTGTCTTTACAACTGTAAATTAGTTGAGAAAATAATTTTGTGACAACTTGGCGAAAAGTTCCATTTTGTTTCCACAGTCAGATACTGTTAAAGTGGGAAACTATAGTAGGGTAAGTTATTTCCTGGAACTAAGTTCTTACTTTTTACAGATTATGGTGGTGAAGACAAGGAAATTGGACCTACTTCGGTAATACTGTACAAAAATAAACTAATGGCAGTTGTTATTAACTGTAAAATTATTTTTATGAAAATGTATGTTCTAGCATAATGAAGTAAGTCAAAAAAAAAATCAGTAAAATGTTTTTCTATAATCTAAATTTGGTAGTCTGATATTGCCAAAGTCATGAGTGCACCTTATTGGACTTTTACAGTAAGTCTGCGCAACTGCTGTAATAATTGTAAATGTAACTTTACCAATTCACTTGTCAGATGATTAATAAATATTTCAATTACTCAGGGAAAACAAATATAATGTGGCCTGGCTTAAATGCACCTGTGATTCGGGGTAAAGAACTTGTAAAACAGCAAAAACTGCCAGATGATCCTGAATACGAAGCAAAACTTCTGAAATTAAGAAATGAAATGGGAAACTTTCGTCGTCTGCGTCTTGATCCAGTTGAGAGAGGATGGTCAGGAAATAAAATGCCTGGTAGAAGTACAGGGCCCCCAGATCCGATTGGTGAAGGTAAATATAACATTTTTGTGTGAGTAATTTAAATTCTACTAATGTTGTTTTATTTATTTTACAAAAACATTTCAAAATGATATTAAAAGTTGTGTAAGTAATCACAACGTTTATAAAAGTAAGTTATTGTAAAAAAAATCGATTTCAGTGGATATAAAAAAACTTTTGTTTCTTTGTAGAATGATTCTTTCTCCTGACCTGTCACGTGAGCTTACTCTAATATAGTACTGTGCAAATTTTTGATTAACACTGAAAACAACCTATTTTTTAATATGACAAATTACTGTATTATATCAACACAAGGTGCAACCGCATAACTAAGAAACAAACGAAAATAACAAACTGAAAATTGTATAACAATCTCACAACAATAACATACTCACTATATTGTAAAAAGCGGTAGATTTTTGACTGCCAGTAACGACTGAACACTTGAAATAATGCATAAAGGAAAATGGGAAATGGTGATGTGCAGATAGACAAGTGAACTTTTTTTTTAGATAGAATGTCTCAGTAGACATTTCCACATCCTGTTGCGTAAAAACAAAACAAACACTTCCTTATCTGAATGTTTTTCTGCACATGACCTTATTAAGTAAGTGTAACATAGTGTTACAGTTTATCAAAACTTTGTATTGATAAATAAAAATTAAACAATTGTAAAACAAAATTTAATGGAAATGTGTTATATCGCCTTTTTCAACATTCAAAAACCTCTATTTACAATTATTAAAAATTAGAAAAAGTGAATTAAAAATAATAAATTGACTTGCAAAACATATTATCAAGATAACTTTCTTTTGATAATCAGCAGTTTACAATGTTTATAAACCGATTTCATTTAACATTTTTTGTTTTTTGTTTGTTTCAGATAGTTTTGAAGGGTTTGATACAAAAGTGCTGGAGGTGAGAAATTATTACAATAGTAGATATTAAATATTTATATGAAGTCATTCAAAAAGTAAAAATTTTTTTTCTCTAGACATTTTTTTAGTAAGATAATGAAACAACACTTAATTTTCCAACCCATTTGATACTGTAGCTGCTGCCTCGGTGGCCTAGTTGATAGTGTACTAGGCTTTCACCCCGAGGATCCGGGTTCGATTCCCGGCCAGGGCTTAGCATTTTCATACGCTATAAATCATCCCATCGTCTGCATTAGCCCAAGTGTGCACAATAGTTGTACGTTAAACACACAAAAAAGATACCTTAGCTATGTTTCTACATAGTTCAAATTTAAACATTTGTCACAGAATTTCACCAGCTTTTCTGTGCCTTCTGTATACTCAGTTGACGCCAAGTTATTGAATTCCTCACTGCGTTAGTGTAAGTGAGGAATTCCTCTCTCTCAACTAAGTGAACTCATTTTCACTTCCATAATGGTTTCTGCCCAAAAAATCCTTCAGTTTGAGAAAAAGTTGGTAATCACTCGGCACTAAGTCCAGGCTGTAAGGCAGATGTACAAAAATTTCCCATTTAAACTGCTGAAGCAAGTTCGTTGTCAACGCAGCAGCATGCAGATGTGTGTTATCATGATGCAGCACAATGTTGCTCGATAAGAATCAATGTTGTTTGTTTTTAATAGCGCGGTGTGCTTGGTGAAGGGTCTTACAGTAGGCTGGTGCATTTATGGTCTTGCCTCTAGACTGGGACTAGTCAATGAGTAGGGCACCATTTTGATCCCAAAACTCTGTAGCCATAACCTTCTTGGCATTTAGAATTTGTTTAGCTTTTTTTGGTTTGTTTGGGGATTGAAAATTTTGTTGACTGGCATTCACATTACTATAAACCCTTGTTATCTATTTGTAAATTTTGATAGGATCGCCTTTTTTTGCATTCAGAAATATATATTTTTGTTATTTTAAGGCGTAAAGCACATTGAGACCTCCCTAAATGTAAGTGTGAGTGTAAAGTGTTAAAGTCATAAGTGTGTGTTAGACTCGGGTACCGTGAGGGACGTCTAAATCATCTCAATAGGTGCAGCTAGTCTGCACCCCCCCTGCAGGGTCGCATTGAAAAAAACATACTACATTACAAACCTCTTACTTGGCAGAATCATTAATTTTGTCACATATTTTAAAATCGCACTCATAAATAATAAACGACTTTATTGGCTTGGTATTAGCGTCAGAGTGGCATGAAGGAATGGAAGGTAAATAGCATGATGGCAGCAGTGATGAAGGAATTCAACAGTTCGTCAAATCAAAATGTTCTTTATTGAAAAGCAGAGTTTTTAACTTAACTTATATTAGACTATACTAGTAGCACTAAACATTTGACATAGATACATTTTATGAGCAATGTTCATCCATTGCAACTGTAATGCCATTTTTTTAATATAAATTTTCATATTTACTAAAAATTTACTTAACCCTTTGCACCTCTCATTTGGCACCTGTATTTTGCCTGTCAGATAGTAGTAGAACCTTGCATTTCTTTCAGATCAGCTTCGCCAGCTCGGCCACTGTGCTTTCACCTAACCTAACCTATATTATTAAAAACTTTTAAGAATATTTCTTACTAAGTATTATAACATACGTATAATTTATAGATATTGTTTATTTAAAATTAAAAAGTATTGAGAAAAGATGTGTTTTTTGTTAGTGCACAGCACATATAAAAACATAATTATAATATCATTATATACAAGTACCAAACCTACATTAGTATAATATTTATAGTGATAGTACGTCATAACAAACAATGAACATAGGGTAAAAAGTGATCTAATGGTCAGGATCAGAACTCATTTTAAAGTCCCAGATCAGAGTTTGACCATGATAGCTGTTTCAGTTGCTTGTTTTTAAAAAGAAATTCTCTAAAAAACATGTCTGATTAGGACTGCAACCACTGACAAAAACATTTGACTTTGCTTGAATTTAATACATATTTTACTTAAGTCCAAATAAGACAGTACCTATTAATGTTTGTAATAACCCAGTTTAACCTATTCTTTCATAAAATAATGTGGTTATTCAGTTCATCAGTTTTGAAAATTGTACAATAACTTGAATAAAATTATTACAGTAGCGGTATTTCGTACTTAAAAGTAATGACCAATTTAATAATTTTTCAGTTAAAATCCGTGTTCAACATGACCGGCAACATGGGGCGTAAGCGAAGGATCAGCGTCTGCGCTGTAACAGGCAACAGCGAAGGCTTGGCGGGATTTGGTTTTGGAAAAGCTATTGATACGAAAGCGGCTCTAACGAGCGCAAAAAATAGAGCCGGACAAAAACTAATGTTTATTGAGAGATATAACAATCACACAGGTAACTGAAACTGTGGCATGATCAGATGTAACCAGTGGTAATCTGTAAAAAAGCCAAATCTGTATTTCTGTTGTAAAGCTAACCATGTTCCGGTAGTAGGCATTTAGAAATTACATATAACAGGCAGTTGTGCATTTTTTCGGTACTTTGCCAGGATTTACTAGCAGTTTTGTATAGAAGATTGTTGTTTTGTTTTTTGTATGTAATATGTTATTTTTATATGGAAAAAATATTTTTGCTTTGTTGAAAATGTTTGGTTTTGTTATAACAAAAAAAAAAAAATTTTACACAATTTTTGCAACAAAAATTAATTTGAGTTAAAAAATCTTATAAAGTATAAAAATGGCTATTTACTCCAAAAAGACTATTTGAAATGTTTAAAAATACGAGGGCTATTCAGAAAGTAGATTACGTTTTTGGATAAAAAAAAAACTAAGTACAGGAAAAAAATTTTATTATATACATTTGAAAGAGGAACTAAAATACTATTTTTCGACATAATCGCCAAACAAATCTAGACATTTGTCATATCGGTGAACTAGCTTTGAAATTCCCGTGTCGTAGAATTCCGCCGCCTGTGACGCCAGCCAGTCAGTCACGCCCGCGCGGAGATCTTACGACAAAGATGCTGAATCATTTCTTGATCGCATCGTAACGGGAGATGAGACTTGGGTTAAGCACGTTACCTGTGAGACAAAACTACAGTCTATGGAGTGGGGCACACAAATTCCCCAAAAAACCGAGGAAATGTTTGCAAACCCTGTCAGCAAGGAAGATCATGGCGACCGTTTTTGGGACAGGAAAGGTGTTCTTCTGGTTGACTTCCTAGAACGTGGAGCAACCATAAACTCATAAAGGTATTGCCAAACATTACGAAACTTAAGACGAGCTATCCAGAACAAGCGGAGAGGAAAACTGAGTGCAAAGTGTTGTTTTTGCACGACAATGCCCGCCCTCACACGGCAAATCGAACAAAAGACGTCTTGACGGCCTTCAAGTGGGAGATTTTCCTCATCCACCCTACAGTCCGGACCTGGCACCTAGTGATTTCCACTTATTCCCGAAGATGAAGACTTGGCTTGCAACACAGCGCTGATGACGACGAGATCTCAGCGCGGGCGTGACTGACTGGCTGGCGTCACAGGCGGCGAATTCTACGACACGGGAATTTCAAAGCTAGTTCACCGATATGACAAATGTCTAAATTTGTTTGGTGATTATGTCGAAAAATAGTATTTTAGTTCCTCTTTCAAATGTATATAATAAAATTTTTTTCCTGTACTTAGTTTTTTTTTTATCCAAAAACGTAATCTACTTTCTGAATAGCCCTCGTATTTATTTTATTTTTGAAAACAATTTTATAATGTTTAAAAAATTCTGCAGTATATTTTTGTAGACTATTTGGTATTAGTTGTAAGAATAAGTAAAAAAAATAATTTCTGATTTGCTACATTTTCTGATTTATTAGAAGAAATACTTTTAGCCTATTAGAAACATTCATTTTACAGTAATGTCTCAGTAATCCACCAGATATCAGACCAGAGAACTCACGGATTAACAAAAATTATTTATACGGATTAGTGGAAGTTCATTTGAAAACTGTAATCTAATGTCAAAACCTGTTTATTGTACAGTTATGTACTCTGTTATGAATGCAACAGGGGAATATCTTAAAATCATTTCACAATTTGGCTCAACTTTTTTTACTTCAATTTTGCTTACATTTGAAAGATTTTACCTGGAATTAGTTAAAAAAAAAAAAAAAAAAAATTAAGTAGGATTTTTCGGTTCACAAAAATTTAATTTGGTTTAGAAAGAAGTGCGTATTATTTTCTTGCTTTAAAATATTGACACAATGTGGCATTGCCAAATAATTTTGGACAGCTCTTCTTTTCCTTATACTATAATTGCACTAGGGCAACGAAGAAAGGCTTTAATCCTTTTTTTATCATAATTAGGTTGTTCAATTTGTGGATCACATGCAAAACATAACATTTTCATTTCTTGGCTGCAATTTGTTACATGTTTTGTGCTACGTTAGCTGAACTTTAGCCTTCATACACAGTTAAACTTGTAAGGAAATAATATTTTTGAAAATATTGAAATTTAGTTATTCTTTCAGTGTACCATGATTTCTTCACTCAGTTTGGCAAGACGAAAATATTTGTTAAAAAAATGCATGAAGGATACGGGCTTAGATGTCACAGAGCAATTAAAACAATGTGTGAAGTTATCGGTATCAGAGACTTACACGCTAAGGTTGAAGGACCGACCAATCTTCAGCATATAGTAAAAGCTTTCTTCTTGGGACTTCTGCAGCAGGTGATTAATTATAAGCTGTAATCTTTAATAAATCACAAATAACCTCAGCAAACAGTTTATCTAGCTCAGGGGTTCTCGACCCCTTCAATCCCCTAAATAATATTTTTTCATTCTGTAGACCCCCATATGTTTACAATGTGTTGCACAAATATCACCGCAAAATGAAGCTTTTATTAACAGCAATCAGTAACACATATTTTAAAAAATAATTTGTATTTTGTATATACATTAAAGATATAATTATGTTAATAGAAGCAGAAATTTAAATGTAATATAAATCACTTAAATAGATACAATTTTAATGAGATAGTTGTGGTTAAGTCCTTTTATTATCTTATTTATATCAGAGAAAATATTTGTTAATATTAATCGTAAATCGCCATGTTCCGAAATCTTAAGGCGTTAAAAATGGAATTTATTTCATTGACCCCAATAGACTCCCTTCCCCGAATTCAATCGACACTCTTCAAAGTTCAGTAGAGGATTGTAAAAGTGTAACAGCATCTCTGTTTAACAGTGAAAATTGTAAAAACTGATGTCAAAGGAACTAATTGAAATCAATGGTTAAAACCAGATGTCAGTTATGGGTTTAATATATGAAGCTGTTTCTTTTTTGACCTCCAGATCTGCTGTCAGATAGTCTGTTGAGTTGTAGGAGGTGCAGCTGTGCACTGGATGTTAGCGCATCTCTCCCTTTATAATCACTCACTGCCAATTCCAGCTCCGTAACAGCATTTTAAGGTGGTCTTATAAACATTGTCATGCCTATTGGTTCTTCTATGAATTGTTGTTTCATTAATTTTCTTCAGCTAGAAGGGAATAACACAACAGAAACTCAGACACAGAATGAGCCAAGTATATGGTCGGAAAAATCACTTGGAGCAAGATCATGGCAGGCGATCGAAAACTTCCTATCGAAAATGTGCAAGAAGCTGTTAGGTTAGAGCTGTAGCTTATTGTCATACATTGTAATAAAACAACTTTAGAAGACAGTAGGCCTCTTCTTTTGTTCTTAATGGCTCTGTGATGTCTGACAATGTTCATCTGCATTGATCGTAGTCCTTCGAGCCATGAAATCCACCCTGATGTGCCTGTATGGTTAAAAAAAATAGTAGCCATGTCTTTTCTGTTGTTGAATGTGTTTTTAGGTTTGTTTGATGAGTTTATCAACACCATTCTCGTTCAACACTGTCACAAAGTTTTTACTATATACTCTGCTCATTCTGCTGCATTATTACTGTAGGTCTCTAACAGTAAAAGCAATGGATTTTTTTTTTGTGTTTTAACGTCCGATTATTATTTCCTTATTAGGTTTTTGTTTTAAAAAGCATGGTTTTAAAATTTTCTGGATTAAAACCATGAAGTGACCACTGTTACAAAATTAATCACAATTGTTGTTCTCCTTAGAAAGTAGAATTTCCTTCACTTGAACCTGATGTGTACAAACAATGCTGTCACGTGTCACTGTTTGGTTGATCTATTAATATCTGATTCATTGGAAATCCTCCAATAACGTTTAAAAGATATGAAATCCACCAACTGGATACAAGAACATGTCTACATGGATTGATTATCCTAAATATGGGAGGGAGGGGATAAACTTCTGTAATGGGGAGAACTTGTATAAAACGTTATGTTTAGCTGTTGCAAGAACTTACTAGAGTTCTTTTCACAAGTTCTTGACAAGTTTTTCGTGAAAGTTTTATTGAATTTTGTATTCAGATTATTACTTGGAAGTTAGTTGAGATTGTTCTTTTCTCTGTTAAAAATGTTGCTGAAACTTGTTTAGTTTAAAAAGGGAATGTTAAATGTCAGTGCTCATTGTTTTGTGTGGATGTTTAAGAAAAAGATGGACTTGAGTCCAGTCGCCTTTAAGTGAATAATAATAATTGTTTGGCATTTAAATACATTAAACCACCCTTTTTTCATGTAGCCAAGCCTGACTGTATCGGGTGCTACATTACCTTCTGCATGAAGAAAATGAATGACACTCCGCAGTTGCACTTGACAAGAGAATCAATGGCAAGAAAAGACATGGCCATGTTTATACGAGTACAAGTGTGCACAAAATGGAGTTATGAAGTGGGAAGTACCAGTGGTTATAGTGGGAGAGGTGTGCGTATCTGTGCCTTCTAAAGCTAAAACAAAGGCCCTTGTATTATCAGTCAAATTGAGTTCAAGATGTTTTCAGAGACTTTTTAACAAGAGATTTCATGAAATTTTGTAACATCCCTTTAAAATATGTTCATTTTATATATATATATATATATATATATATATATATATTAATGTCCATACATTAATATCGTAGAGTTTACAAGATTCTTGGACCTTGAGATTAACTTCTAAGAAATGTATATCATTATTGGGAGCATAATATTTGGCTAAAGTACATAAAAGGAAAAGGGATATGGACTGCCCAATGTCAATACTTTATCCTAATTAGACTAATGAGGATGAGGGATTAGCATTAACAGTATGGGTAAAACAGCGGCAGTAAATGCATCTCAAACTGACGACCTTGAGATGCACATTTGAGACTTGAATGAAATTATATTATTGAAATTCTAAAATTATTTTTTCAATCTGTTTATTCTTTCAGAAAACACATGATCAACTTGCAGAAGAAACAGGACTTCATCTAGTAGAATTCAGAAAAGAGAATGGTAACTGTCCTCAAGTGGTTGCTTCTCCATCTGTTTGCAAAACCAATGTTAAAGAGGCACCAGACTTTTTGCAGGTTTGTTAATTCTCAGAGGAAATAAAATGATGTATTGATTTTTACGTCTATTTTAGCATGTGTTGGAGAACAATCTAGTTTTTGAAATGTAAACTATTAAAATGAGTTATCTTTCTCCTGTAATTGGAAGTAGTATTAGGCTTCCAGATGATGGAAGTTCTGTCTTATTTTTATGCCTCAGTTCAAGCTTCTGTTATGTTATAAACGAAATACTTATATTTTATTATTCTATTATAACATTATTCTATTGTGTTTATTATTTACCATATCTTGATTGTCTTCAGCTTCATATTTGGGCTACAGATTTTCATACTTCACAGATGTGTTTTATTTTAAAGTTTATTGTTGTTAAAATATCTGTGAAGTAATTTAACTGTTTACTAAATTGAATAAGCTTATGTTCTTTCAGTACGTCATGAAGGACAAAGTAGTCCTTCAAAAGAAAAAGAAACTGCCTTTCTATTGGGACTCTTTTGGACACCAGCTTCATCTATATAAAAGTGAAAGAAGGAGAAATCACGACAAAGTATGTATACGTTCTTAAAAATATTCCACAAAAATTAATTTCAAGAAATATTATTTAAGGAGAGCCTGGTTCGCTCTTTGTGAGTTGTAAGCTACTATAAAAAATAAACTATTATATTCTTGATTTTAAATTAAACTGTAAAAAACAAATTTTTGCATGAGAGGAATATTTTTACAAATACTTTGTCTTGGAAAATAAATATTGATGAATGGGCTGCGATAACAGTGATACCACAGCTTATGGTCAACCTGGTTAATGGTCATATCAGACAACAGTCAAATACACGGAATGGAAAACGGGCATAACAGTTTAGGTTATGGAACATATTATAAGAGCGTTTTCATTTTGTTAAATTGTTTCTAAGCAGTTGTGATGACATTGTGCTATGCTACAGAAATAAACATTGTGCCTTTGTTGGGTGTTTTGTTTTTTTGTAGAGCAATAACTTCCATGATATTTCTTAGTTAGCTGTTCTCAGAGTGCCCACTCCTGTTCCATTTTCCATCATCATACTTAATTTTACTTAGTGTCATCAACTCATTAATAGTGAGTACTCAATTATTTTTTTCTATGTAACAAATTAAAATGTTTTCCACAAGTCTATTTGTATGCTGCACAGCAGTCTGCTCACATAACAGTCTTATTTCTAGAACGAATTAAGACCGATAACCAGTTAACTGTACCACTATATTTCAACACAGTAAGTTTTAGTGTTAATAATATTTTTTTAAAATTATTTAAAGAATGTTAATGTCTTAAGTTTTCACATTAATAAGTATTAATAATTATGATAATATTGATTACTGGGTACCGTTTAAATTCTGCACAGTTGTTCTCTTTGTAAAAAATAAATTTTAAAAATTGATGAATATTTAGTATTAAATAAGTTACTTTTTAAGAATTTTGTTTCTATTTTCACAGTATGATTCGTCATACTGTGAACAAAGGGCATCAGGTACAAATGACTTATAACACAGTGCAAACTGTAACTGATATATTCAATCATGGTAGATTTATAATTTAAGAATTCATAACATAGATTACAAACACAAATATAATAATGATCTAACAAATTTTGGAAATGTAAAACAATTGGATAAAGTTATGATTTAAAAAAAGGTTCTATCTATCTGGATTGCTTCAAAAGTATACAACCTTGTTCAACTATACTAAAATATTGTCTTCTCAGTTATAGAAATATTGACAGGTATACCAGAAAGGTTGCTACATGATTTAGTAGTCTTTGTTCATTTAGGTTTTTCTTCAAAACTTAACTTTTCGGCAGTTAACTTTTTTATTTTCTTTCTTTCACAAAGAAGTTTTTTTATTTCTGTGCTAGCCCTGACTCTGTTAAATAACTTTGAGGGGCTATTGTTTTACATTCATTTTGATTTTTGAAGGTCTCATGCACTTCCAGTATATTTTTCTAGAATTTTCTGATCTTTCTGGAAATATCAATATTTCCAGTAATAATAATAATAGTTTATTATTCTAACCTATTTTCTAAAGCGAGCCTTACTTTCAGATTTTTTTTTAATATAGGACTATTGTGCACACTTGGGCTAATGCAGACGATGGAATGATTTATAGCGTATGAAAATGCCAAGCCCTGGCCGGGAATCGAACCCGGGTCCTCGGGGTGAAAGCCCAGTACGCTATCAACTAGGCCATAGAGGCGGCTCTACTTTCAGATTAATTTATCCTTTATAAATTACATGAAAAAATGTGTATTATAGTCCATATTCAGTTGTTAATTTTATGTGTTTATTATTTATTGTATTCTCACTTTATTTTATAATAAATTTCATAAAATTAAACATTTTTTTTAGGTAAGGTTGCACTTAAAAACAGAATATGGAGAAATTCGCAGCTTCTTAGCAGACAAATATCCAGAATGTGTTGCTCCAAGAAAGAAGTCTACTTCAGAACAAAATGAAAGTGATACATAGAGTTGTTATTAAATAAATAGTTTATTAATTTATGAAACACTTATTTATTTTATAACTATAGCACCTGTCTTCGAGGTAAACAAATTATTTGGAAACACTATGAAATAAAAAAAAATATTTTTTTAGGTTATCAAGAGTATGTGGCCAATATGCTTGCTTTAGATTCAAAATAACGCAGTGTAGAAAAAAAATGAGATTCGGATAACAGGCCTGCATAACAACTTTATACTAGCGACTCGGGATATTAAAATGCCATAAACACATATTTTTTTTTTTTTATTAAGGTCTGAGACATCAAATAATGTTATCATGAGCTGTCAGACAGCGATGTTAATGTGTAACGCAGGTGAGGTTTAGATAAATGCGAAGTAATAGATAAATGCTATAAATAAGTCATTTATAAAGTTCTATAAAGTTTTATTTTGTCTAGAAGGTTACTTTTATTATTTATTACAAATTATTTGCTATGGAAGACTGTTTAAAAATATTAGATAATGGTATTAGAGGTTTGGGGTCTCTTTTACTCGGGTCCTCATAAGAATTAACAGTCGGCGGTTCAAGAAAAAAACCTTTAATATATTGAAATGTATTATATTACATTTATCTTGTAACAGATACAACTACAGTTGATGAGATCCCAAGAATGAACACTACTGTCTTATTCTTCAAAATGTTCCCCTGGAATATATCCTAATGTTTTCAAAAAGTAAAAAAGGGGAAGAAGTGTACGCAATTTTTTTCTACTTACTTTTACCGTCGATTCGCTACTTCTCAGCACTGCCTGGTTGGAATGCTCTTCCGTAGTGCGTCCCGATGTACAGCCCTTCAGGTCTCCACAGAATCGACCGTCCCCCGGAATATATCGACGTTCTGGTCCCCTCGGAATCGACTGTCCTCGCCTACTTTAATCGAGACTACCGTATTTGCAAATTTAGAGGAAGTAAATAAACATCTAACAGAAAATCAGCTTTGAATATAGTAATGAGACATTTTAAAAGGTGTTCACCCATCATTGTCAGGTAATTGAAAGCTGCATTTGGCAACAAAGTTTGATTATTAATGTTGGAATAATAGTGATGAGAACCATAGTGCTAAGTGCACTACGCCCATCTATTAAGGCTCCTGCAAACTATATCCTTTGGATCTTAAGGTTATTTATTTTTGTCTTTTAGCTAATAAATATTAATTTATTTAATACAAAAATTTCCTTTACATACAGTAATAATTATACATGAAGGACCTATAGGGGGCATAAGTGCTCATACATAGGCTGGTTGCCTGATTAATATTTATATTTAATATAAAAAAGTAAATGATTTTTCATTTTCATTCATAGTTTTAAATTATATATAAAACAAGCAGCAAAAAAATAAATTTTGAAAGACAAGAAAAAAGTCCATCCCATGATAGACTAATATTTTTAGTTAATCAATAACAATGTCTCTAATTTTCTCTTTTAACTGTTTTTCAAGCATCTTTTTATTTACACTTAGATTTTCCAACTCGTTAGGTAATTGATTAAAATACTTCTTGTTATAATTCCCAATAGTTAAGTGTCTAGACAATGCAAAACTTATAAACTGAGTATTAATTGGATTTTATAAAAATCGCTTTTTAGTTCTTTATACTGATAAACAAAATTGAATTCACCACAAACACTTGTCTAATAATGGTTTATCTAGATTTTGTTTATTTATTCCTATAATTATTAGAATATAATTCCATAGCTGATCTGTCCAATAATATCCATAATTCATTTGTCTTAGAAGAAGAAGTGGTTAATTTAAATTATTTAAAAAATTTAAAATAACTGCTTTAAAAATATTTTATTTAAAATAGTATTTACAAACTATATAAACAAATTACATTTATAGAATTTTACAACAAAAAAATTCAAAATAATCTGATGCTGACAAAGCATTACTATAAGGATTAATTCCTTAATCATTTATTCAGCTACAATTACCAGATTGTCTACTTATGACAGTGTAAGTTGAAATGTGTAATAGGGCATTAAAACTAACATGCTTTGACGACAACACCAGTTAAAGTTGACTGTGATTAACTAGCCTGCTAAGGTTGACGACATTGCAGTTAAACCATTTAATTTGTATTCTCCAATCCAATAATATCAATCAACTAATAATGCTTAGTTGTTAACTATTTAATTACTTAACTCAGTTTAATACACTTAACGGTTATATTTTAAAACCTTTGTTAATTTGAAGTTTTTGAACATTCATACACTTGACATTTTATATTTAAATTAAAATCAAATAATGAAAATATACTATTTACCTATTTAGTTTAGTGTATAGCCTACTTTGTGACAGGAACATATTTTAGATGTTTAGAAAAGAAATCGTTTAGTCAGAGAGTGCATGCAATTTTTTATTTCAATACTTTTCGTGTCGATTAATAACGTGAACTATGGATTGTGATAGTTTGCTGTATAATACTTCATGAGCAGGTTAGTGGTCATGTAAGAAACTGTGTACAGAAAATTTATCGTTTGTTTAGTTCATCAATGTTAGCAGTTAATGCATTTATTCGTCTACAATATTGATCGTTGAGAAAGGTCAACATTGACAGTCAACTGTTAACCGTTGTTTGCCACAGCCCTAATGTGTAATAATTAATTTTAATATTGTCTTGTGAAAATTTTAAGTTGCCTATTCTAAGTGAATACAAGCTTTCGTTAGCAAATTGATAACCTGTTTTAAGCAAAAAAAAAGAAGAATTTATTGCAAATAAATATAAATTTTTTCTGAAGTAAAATTATCGTTCAACGACTTCAAGATGATCAATCTTGCATCCCAACAATCCTTGTCCAGACCACACCTGAGGAATTAATTCTAAAGGTATGGGAGCGTGTCTTCCTTCTCTCTTTACAATCACGTTGATTTTCGCACCTGAAGAGTGACGTACTACCACCGCAATATCTGTCATGTTTTTGAAGTTTGTTGATGTTACAGAACCAAACTGTAAGATTTTGTCATCAAGTTGTAGCCCCTGAAAATGTAACAGTAGTATAATAAATGCAAAGTTAAAGCAAAATTTAGAAGCACTTCATTCTGTAGTTTGTGATTTAAATTAAGACATTACAAACTATAGTATATTGAACTTTTATATATATATATATTATTATTATTATTTGCGCATAGACCCTGTTGGATCACGCAAAGCACTCCGACTCATGTCTTGTTCCTTCTAATCCTCCACACCTCCCTCATCCTGTCCCCATGGATCCTCTTCCGCTCCTCCGTCCATTTTACCCCTGCTCTCTTTGAGATTTCATTCTCTGGGACCTTCCAACCGAGCATCTTTCTCCTGTATGCGTGCCTGTCTTCAACATCTGTTGAGTCTATTCTGACTTGTGTGATCCACGACGTTGTTGATTTGACACCTTGTATATACTTAAGGATTCTGTTGGAAAGTCTCGTTGTTGGGAGTCTACTGATGTGTCCATAGAATCGAAGCCTCCTTATATATATATATACCTGTTTTTTTACATTTTTATGCTTTTAGGAGATGAATTCAGAAAAATGCTAAAATACTTGTTCCATAATTTCTTGTGTTTTTTAGAGTTTTATGTTATGTTTCAAAAAATCTGACCACAAACATATTTTTCCAACAAAAATATGTGTACTCCTGTTAAAACCCCCAAAACCCTTTCCCAACTTAAGTTTATAAAACCCTTTCTTACTGCACACTTGCATAATAATACAAGTCTCTAGCTATAATATTTTTGGCTGTAAACTGATTCTATGTAAGTCACTGATTCTATGTACACTGATTCAATTTACCCTTTTAGAGGATGACTTATGGAAAATGCTAAAATACGTGTTTACATATGTTTAAAATATGTTTCTTGCATTTTTTAACAGATTATTTTCATTTAGAAAATTATTGTTTCTTCTTGAAAATAACGCTTTTCAAGATAATTTACGTACACAGATTTGAGCTGGAGAACCAGGGGATACAACAGTAATACGTGCAAATGGTTCTAAACCAAGAGATGAATCATCGATATCCATTGTTTCACTGGATGATTCTTTTCCTGCAGCGTGAAGTCTATGTAGCCCTTCTTCGATCTTTGCCATCAAACCTTTATGATCATTTTGCAGACCTTGAAATAAAAATGTAATTTATATTATTAAAAGCTGAATAAGATTCTTCTTAAGAGTTTTGCAGATTTTGAGCTCTTATTTTAAATAAGATTAATCTTTAGACCGGTTGTTCAGTAATAAAGGACAAAATGTATTTTTAATTTAATGCAGCTTTTATTAAAGATGATTCTTTAGAATAATATTAATCAATCAGCTGTTTGCTATTAGGTCTAAAAAAAAGCAGTTGCCTGGTTCAATATCAGGTAGATATCAGTATATTTATTAACTGGAAGGATTTTAATTAATCTATAACTAATCCCAGATCTTAGCACAACATAAATTGGTTTATAAATAGGTATAACCTGCTAGAGGTTTTCACTTTAATCAACACCAGCTATTTTAATTATTATTTCAAATTAGACACAACACAATATTAATAGACTTTTGCAATGATTATGAATTACACCCTAAATAACACCATTTTTATAATTTTTTTTAATGAGGTAATCCAACATATAATAAGAATATAAGCAAGCAAAGCCACAATGGATATACTAATATCAAAATAATATCTAAAACATCTTATAAAATCAAATACATATTTAAAACAAAAAATTATTTAACAGTTCTAACAAAATGTACCAAATTAAGAATTCATTTGGTACGAATTTATGAATAACATTACCCTACTCATAAAATAAACTTAACAAAAACTGTAATACTGATCCAAAATATATAAGTAAATTTTTTATACTGTATAGTTAAAGTTTGACTTAATACTTACAAATAATACGATGTCTTGCATGCCTAATTTCAAACACATCGATATCATTTCTTGGATACCCATCTCTATCTACCAATGGATCATGCATTCCGATGTTGTTCTAAAATTTAAAAATAAATAATCAAAAATTGCAAAAATAGATTAAAATTCTGACTAAATGATGCCAGAATATTTTTCTTTCTGAAATGTCTTGTTCAAAGATATTTTATAATATAAACTGAAGGTGCTATACTTTTTAGGGGGGAAAATCTTAACAATACAATACAAATTTAGAAAAATCTTAACAATACAAGCCAGTAATACATCACATTACTATATAACTAATTGTTAAGTTTTGGCTAATTTAAAATTTGTTTTAGAAAAACATTTTTTAAACTATTTACAAATAATTTAGTATATAGCTATCACTAGAAGAGAATTTTTACGAAATAACACAACTACAAAGAACAACATTCCATGTATTGGGATAGAACAGATTGTTATACTTAAAAAACTAGATAAATACGTAAACAAAAAGAAAGAACAGTATCTTATCTGACTCCCAAAACACTAATCAGACATAGCATGGTAAGGTGCCTCAGTATTTTATGAAGGCCGAAATTTTATCTCTAAAATCACCACGCTGAATTTATTTGACATTTTCTTGTTTTTTTCAACCCTTTTGTTTATTTATCTAAACATCTAATCTAATTTATACATTTATCTGGGTAATAAATCTGAAATTACTACATATAGGTTATGCACTTTCATCCAGAAACTGTCATGTTAGTTTAGTTTCCTCAAGAAGCGTATTAGGACCTATTTTGTTTCTGTTATATACAAGAGACATACCTCAAGATTCCGATACAGTAATTGCTACTTTTGCAGATGATACTGCAATTTTGGCTGTTAGGGATAATGTAGAGGAAGCAAAACTGAAAATTCAAAATCTATTGATAAAGTCAGTATCTGGATAAGGAAATGGAGATTAAAATTAAATGAATCTAAATCAAACTACATAAACTTTACCAATAGAAAGATAAACCAACCAATATTGAACTAAATGGTCACTCATTAGCTCCTGTTAATACAGCAAAATACCTTGGGATGGCGCTTTGACGAAAACTTCATTGGAAAGAGCATGTCAAGAAGAAAATAAGGGATTAAATATTAAATTCAAGAAAATGAATTGGCTGCTTGGTAGGAGATCTACACTAGACCTACACAATAAACTTTTAATTTATAAGCAATTACTCAAACCTGTTTGGACTTATGGAATACAGCTGTGGGGTGCATAGGTTATCAAGACTAACATAATCTAACATGGTAGGTATGGATATAAAGTAAGTTTTTCACCTTTTCTTATTTTTCAACTTTTTAAACATGTCAACCTATTGTTAGCATACAAAAATGAACAACACATCTTAACAAAGAAAAAGTTGTATGTGATTTTTAAGTAGTAAACAGTTACCGTTACTGTATTTAGGTTAATAAAAAAATGAAGTATTATAATAATGTGATAATAAGTGGTATCTAATAATTACAAAAAATAATGAAAAGTATCATTCTGCAAAGTAGTATATAGTCACTTGCAAATAATGCAGTTCATTACGATGTAACCAAATCAGTATTGGTTAGGTTAGGTATTTTCCCTTTTTCAGTGTTATAGTAATTTTCATAAACTAATAGTGTGGATTGTTATTTATGATCGTCAAATTTAGCATTTTTGACAAAAAAAGTTAGTTGAGACTTAATAACTGGAATTTAATTAACCTTTCTCATAAAATTTGGGGCTAACCTGTACAAAAAAAATGTTGCATAAATAATTTAATTTGGAAAGACATCATAGGCTACATAAATTTTGTATGAATTAAAGTCAATTTTACTTATTTTTTTTTTTTTTAGACAACTAGCATGAAACAGAACTTGTATAAAAATGATCTAGTTACAATTGGTTACATTTTCCAATTTTTATCTTTTAATATTGTAGTGGGACTTCAAGTGGGAATTTTCTCAAATAAAGTGTAGTATTCTGTATAGATTTTAGAAACATTTTTTTAAAAAGTCACTATGACAGACGAAGTAACCTTACCCTTACCTGTTCTAAAACGTTAAATAACTCTTGAATTTGCTTCTCTAATCTGGTTTTCTCATTCATGAGTTGAAGAATTTCGTCTCGTATAGTTA
The DNA here is from genome assembly GCA_022606455.1 of Callitettix versicolor. Lineage (NCBI taxonomy): Eukaryota > Metazoa > Arthropoda > Insecta > Hemiptera > Cercopidae > Callitettix > Callitettix versicolor. The sequence continues at coordinate 9,697,130 of CM040188.1, read as the reverse complement.
GATCTTGATTCATGGTGTTGACTCCAACCATAATTTTTTAAAAACCTCTTATTTCACAACGTACAACCTCTCTATCCTCTCCTGATAATCATGAACATGACAGATGGCATTTTGAAATGTTAAGTCTAATTCGGCTACAGTCTGGCCCGTGAAAGAAAACACCTGTTTAGAATGTTGTAACGTTCAAATAGGTTATTGTAGATACGTTTCAGATACACTAAATTAAAGCGTGTTCTTTTGTCTATAAATCTACGTTAATTCTGTTGATATATTTTCAAAAGTCAATTTTATATATAAATAAAATTTACCGAAAACCCGAATTTCACGCAGTTTTTCTACTCTTAGTTACTCTGAAAATTCATAACTCTGAACAAAAGTCTTGTTAATACTGTTGTAAAATTATGGTCGTCTGTTAATGAATTTTTCATTAAAGTAGCTAGTAACAAAATGAACTTTTTTGAAGAAATTCACCACAATTTCAATTTTTGTCAAAAGTTGTTCGAATTTACAAAAAACATTAACAAATGTCTGTACCATAACATACTTAAACAGCATTGTTGAATAAAAATTGAAGTCATGAACTTTCAAAGTAACTAGTAGTAGAAAAACTGAGTGAAAATCGTGTTTTCCGGTAAATTTATTGAAATATAAAATCGACTTTTGAAAATATATTAACGTAAATAACAATGAACAAAAGAACACACTTTTAAATAGGTAATAGACAAAAGAATACACTTTGATTAGGTGTATCTGAAATTTCTGTACAATAACCAATTGGAACGTTATAACATAAACTCAAGTGTTTTCTTTCAAGTGTCAAGCTATAGACAGTTCAGATCCAGACGCTCACTTTAGGATTGTGGGCATACTCAGTGGATATTTTTAAAACATTTTTTAATTTGTGTGAATAAATTCAACTGAACTTTCTTTTTAATACTGAAAGACCTGAAATAACCAAAAAAATTGTTAAGGCATTCTCAAAATATTTTAGGTGATAGTTAGCTGTTGTTAAACATGTGATATAACCTATTTGTGTGTGTGTGTGTGTGTGTGTGTGTGAGAGAGAGAGAGAGAGAGAGAGAGGGGGGGAGAGAAAGTGTGTCATATATCTATATATGTAATACTTACATGAAATTGTATTATTATTTATTTTTGTGATTTTTCAGTTGATGCACATTTACTAAAGCACATATGAAAGTGTGCAAATGTTTATAGCACATCCAAAATGAAAAATAATATTAACTTCTATTATTCAATTAGTTGGTGGCCAAAATTGCTCTGATGGATAGTACCTATTATCAAGTTGTAGTTTTAAATTCCAATGTTAAGAGGGTGATTACAAAAGTTATCTGGTGATTCATTTGTGAAATATGTTCTTATATAAACTGTTTCCTTTACTTTGATATAATAAAAGTTCAGTAGTTTTGAATAGTTTTTATTTGTTTTTTTTAAACACCCTGTGGCTATTCAAAAGCAGGCTATTTAAAAAACCTGGTTAACCACTTTTGAGAAATATTTCCTGAATAACATTTTTTGGGAAGATGGACACATTTGAACTAAGTTTGATTAATATAGAATTATTTTTAAAAAAACACAGCTTGAATAAAATTAATTAAAGTTATCTACAAATTCTTTCCCCCCTTTATCCTCTACAGGTGTAGTAGTACTACTGTTCATGAGAGTTATGGTAAAGTTATTATTATTTAAAAATTGTATTGAAAATATTTAAAGGCTATATCACAATAATAATAAAAATTAACAATTTTTTGGTGAAATCAGGGCATTCTGTATGATGTCAAAATCAATTTGTCTTTTTTCTATTGATCAAAAGTTGAAAATAAATCAAAAACAATAGAGTATGTTTGTTAAAGTATGAAACATTTGACTGCACCAAAGTCCAAATAAATAATTTGGATGTTTAATAAATCCTATTTGATGTTTTTCATTGTATCTGATAGTTTCCTGTGTTACTCATTATTCATTTTTAATAATATTAAATTATTGTAATGAACAAGACTTGATAAAAGCATGTTTTAAAAAAGCCTAAGCTTTTCTAATATATAGTATAGAAGAAATTTAGCAGTCAATAAAATAAATATTGAATTTTCAAAAATCATAATTAAAGCTTACTTTTAATTTAAAGTACAATAAAAATATTGGATATATAATGTAAAATTATTAGACGTAGTTTAATTAGAAGTTAATTATTAGAAGTATTTATGGTGTATTTAATTTAAAAAATTACCATTTTTTATTTTAAGTATTTAAAAAAAAATCAAAGAAAATATAAAAACTGAGTTTGTATACAACGTTGAATTAGTATTAATGGTCTGTTTAAATTTAAATGAAGTGTCTTGGTTATTCTTGAGTGGCTACATCTTCTATCTAGCATTCAAGAATGTCTTCCCATATGAAAATTATAATTTTAATTAATTAGTTAAGTAATAATTGAAACAATTTTTTAAAGAATATTGAATTGTGCTATAAATTAAACATATATGCAAAGTTTTAGGAAAATCTGTCACATGGAAGTACCTCATAAACCGATTTAAAAATTTTAGCTAATAAATAGCTCTAGATAAACAATTTTGTCAATGGGAGACAAGCTTAGGAAAAGACATTTTTTTTGGCCAGTTTTTAGGACAAATTTTAATCAATTTTTATTAAAATATTGTGTTTTAAGTCAGCTTCAAGTTTTGAAAGCTAAAAACAGCGGGGAAAGTTTACCAAATATAATTAATTTTTAAAAATGAAATTAAGAAATTATTAGTTTATCTACTTTTAATCATTTAACTTTTCAATGTTTTTAATTTTGCATTAATGTTGTACAAGTAACTGTTAGATTAATGAATATTATACAGTAAGCCCTGACTTATCAATTAATCCATTAAAAATCTATTAATTGAAACCTGCCAGTAACACAACAGTGCTTTAAATTATTTATGTTTATTTGCTATTGATCCTAGTTAGGCAACATTGAAACTAAATCCAATCTAAATCAGTGCACATCTTGTTGTTACACACATGCTCAATGCCCTTTCAGTAAATTACCTTTGTAATGTATTATGTAAGGTCTATCCATTTCAGTCATGGGTTTATGACTATCATGCATCATACCAGTAAGCCTTCAGTTTTGTGATTGGTTATGAATTATATAAAGTTTTCTAGTTATTATAGTAAGGAAATTATTAGACTTTGGGAACAGTGATATTGCCAAACAAAAAACAGAGCTTGCCCAATTATTATTACCAGATTTATCATGCTGTATTTTTGGTTTTTACTTATATTGCCCAAATCGTGTTTTGCACAGTATGACAACAATATTTGGTCGGAAGACAAGGCTGTGAATAATACTGTTGGTAAGATATTGATTTAGTCATTAAAAATAAGTACTTAAATTAGGTAATTTTAAAACACAAGTAGCCTATTCTTTTTTAAAAAATTGTTACTTAATAATGGAATATTTATGTTATTACTGTAGTTTATTTGGACATTTGTTATCATTTGTGTATATAGAAACAATACACAAAATTTCACAAGTATGGATCAACTCTCAAGTGCCTATCATAAAACATAAACATGCAATGGGAACATTAGTTTCTAGGCCTAGGCATGTGTTACAATACTTTTAAAAAACACAGAATAAACACATGGGTAGATCCTTGAGTGGTTAAAACAGCTAAATAAAAGAACTAAGATTTGGTATCTATGCTTACTTATTATGTTGCATATTTAGATTTTAAGTTAGGCACTTGAGAACAATGGTTGACTCATACTCTCAAAGCATTATGTATTGCTTTCATATTAAAAAATGATGGCAAATGTCCAAACAAACAGTAATAATAACAAGAATCCTATTGGCCATGTAGGCTAAATATTGTTATCCCTCTACAACTTTTTTTGATAATAAAAATAAAATTACAATTAAGTATCTCATCTAGAAGCTTATGTTTCAAAAAGTAGTATAGAGTTGTTATACTGGAAAATAGTGCTCATCAGAAAATATTAAAGCTTAAATATTGTTAGGAGTAAGGCCAATGCACCATTTGTTAGGAGTACAAAATTGTTCCTTCGAATAATTTTCTATCGATGGTTCATTATAAAAATTACCTTTAATTATTTGATATGTTCTACCTTACAAATATTGTGGGTGGCAACCCCAAGAATGAACACTACTGTCTTATGTAAAATGAAACGTTCCCCAAAATATATATTAATCCATTTTAAACCAAAATAATAAAAGAGGGAAGAAGTGTACGCTAAATAATCGTCTACTTACTTTTAGCGCCGATTTGCCACTTCTCGGCACCACCCAGTTGGAACAGAAAAGCCACACAGTCTTCACAGAAAAGTCACTCGGAGTAAACTGACTTTCCGGCACCGCCGGAAACGACTGTCCACGCCCTACCTCTTCCCCATGCTTTTGTTTCAACTGCTGTTCTACATATCGTGTTGCTTATTGCAACAGGCAGTAGATCAGCAGTTTCGTAATTTCGCCTATGTTTTTTTTTTGTCAATAGTTTTCATTCTTTGGCTGTGACCTCATTATCGTATTCAAAACCAGCAACCAAAAACTAATATTTTTTCTAAATCCTAACAATATGTCTAATCGCAAAACATTTTTGTAATTTTTGCATATATTATATACATTTGCTTTTTGTAGTTGTGTTTATTCTTATTTATATTGCTTAAAATAAATTACTAGTAATATTTTATGGATTGAAAACTATAAATAATTTAGATGTAAATAATATGTTTGACTTTAGATTTGAATTTCAATTCGATAAGCAATAATTGAAATTTGGTAGTAATGTAACTTTTAATTTTTGTTGTGAGTAAAAGTCTTACTTTAATACAACTTAATAGAAATTAATAGAACATAAATTGATAATTAATGTGCTTTAGTTAGAAAACAATATTTTTCTTTGTCATTGTTTCAGTTATAATGTCAGAATCTTTGTTCAACATTGATGATAAATTTGACATTAAACAAATAATTAATGATTTCACCGGCCTACAGAATAACACTATTGCAATTAAATACGTCAATCCCAGGTACTTCGATTCTAAAACAGGTAAGATTGTGTATAATTTAAAGTAGCGTAAATAGTACTGGACTGTATGAAACTAACGGCAAATCATTATTTTCAGATACATCTGCAGCTGTCTTCAGTATTTTAACGTGTAAAAGTACGTGGGAAATTTTTCACAACATCCAAATAGATAGAGTGCTTTACATCGCAATTACTGGTAGGTAGACAACTTCGGGTATATGAGCAATGCATTATAGTAGGTATATACTATTTAATCTCATAAGAAATTTATTGCTGAGTTATTTCATTTGAACCAGTGAACAACCGAGCTTTATAAAAAAAATTGTATAATTAATATTACAGTAATATTAAGAAAGAAGTATTCTTGTTTTATCAGATGAAACAGTTTAATACTATGTCTACACTTTACTTCTGCACCTGTTTTAGACGTCAGTGTCACCTTATATTTTCACTGTTCAGTAGTATGGTAAAGATAGGCTTAGTAGTACCTTTTAGAACATGAAGTGGCATTTTCAAGAAACATTATCACCTGTTTCTTCTTCTATATATCTGTAAGTCCATTTCTCCTAGTTTAATGAATTCCCAATGATTATTTTAACTTGGAAACATCACTTTCAAGACCTATAAGGTCATAACTTTTAGATTTTTCTAAATAAGGATGTCTTGAGAACTAAACAGACCTGTAGTAATTTTTCCAAAAATCTGGTTTCTTGCCATATTACTTGAAGCAATTTTTCTAAATGTACTCTACAAAATCAACATAGCATTTCCATTTTAGTCAAATTGATTAGCTTCTAGCATTGTTCACTTGTTAAACATCCAGTAAACATCATATTTTGGACACAGGAAATCCATAAGCAAAATGGGTCAAAAGAAATCTCAAGATTGAAATTTTCACGCTCACCATACTTATTTCTTTCTTTTTTTCCACAGGGGGTGCAGACTGGCTGCACCTATTGAGAGGATTTAGAAGTCCCTCGTGGTACCCGAGTCTAACACTACACTTACAACTTTAACACTTTTCACTCACACTTACATTTAGGAAGGTGATAATAGCCTCAATGTGTTTTTCTCCTTTTCAATTAAAAAAAATCATTTTACCTTTTAAAATAAGAAAGTAAAAATTGTGAGAAATAAAATAATTTTTATAAGCTACACTTAATAATATCTTAAATTTGTACAGTACATAGTATAAAAGTAAATAGAGAATTATTTATCACTTTAATAATAGCTGTATATAATATTATTAAAGTTTAAACTGGGACTCGTGCCTGTACACAAGTAGCCTGTGTAGTACTTGTATGATAATGTTTTCATTTTGTTATAGATTCAAACTGTCCTAGACTTCCCCAGCATCAAGCTATTTCAATTCCTTTAATACAAGTAGGTGAAGAAATTCCGCAATTAATTCTTGATCTGCGCAGTGATAAAAAAATTCAGTGGAAGACATCAAATATTTTTCTTGATAGTTCTATAGGTAACATTTGTATTAATACATTTTTTAATGTAGCTGTTTTACTTAGTAATATAAATCTGCAGTAGTATAAGTCATAACTAAGTTTTAATTTTTCAAATATTTTTTTTAGAGTTACTTTACCACCTAAACAAATGTTTTGGGTAATCTCGAAGGCAGGGATGTATTATGAGTATGTATTTATGAGTAAATTATTGTAAGTGAAAGACTACAAATATGTTGTTTTTTTAAAATTATTGTATAATTACTAAAAAAATACTCCATATTTAAATAAATAGTGCTAAAACACTGTACAAATTTTTCTACATTCACTTATTTTCTTGAAAAATGGCAGTAAGAGTTTATTTTTCTATTTCAAATCTGCCACACTTATTTCAGTTATAAATCTACACAATTACCAACATTTTATGAACCAACACAAGTTTATTTATTTTTTCAAAAAAATAAAAAATATATTTTTATATTGTGATGTCATTGATACTACAGTATTATTTTTGATATTCATTTTCATCACAACAGTGTGTTAAATCTGTTTACAAGGATTATTTATCACAATTAATTAGGCCTAGTTAAAACTAATGCTTAGATTTCACTTCTTTTATTATTATTTGGTTCCTTTATTGTCCTTTTCATGGCCTCTTCAATTATTATCAGTGTCAGTCAAAATATTATTACATACAAAATTTGTTATTCATTTTTGTAAAAGAGTACTTTTCGCTGTATTGCCTAATTTCAAAAAATGTAAACAAATTTAAACTTAATCTTTTTTTTTAATTATTATGTATCTTATATTATATCTTAATATTATTTATAATTTTCGTTGTGTGTGATTATTTAATAGAAGATGAAACAATTGGTGAAATCATGAAGGCCATGTCTAGGGACTTACCTGAACTAGAACAGTCTTACTGTTCAACTATTCTCTACAGAATTGAGGATAAGCCCTCAGTTTGGGAAAGGTAATTAGTTCTACTTGTAATAAAGAATTATTTAGTACTGCAGAAACAAGAATTTATTTTTTGGAAATGTTTTCTATATTCAGAAAATACCAAAATTTTAATTTAAAAGTGAAAATGTTATATCTTTGAAAATTAGTGCAATATAAGCCTAATATTTGATAAAAATATTAAGGATAATTAAAAATTAAGTTTCAAATAAATATTACTGGGAATAATTAGCAACTAGTTGCTTTGTCATTTGTTACTCAATTAGATTACTGACTGTCAATCAATGTAATGTAAAGTTTAAAATTTAAAATTAATTCCAAAAAATATGTTAGTATATTATGACAATGTGTTACAAATAGATGTCTAATTGATTAGGCTGCTATACCAAATGTCTCTATATCAAGAAGATCGCCTTACTCTTTCTGCATTATACATTTGTGTATTTATATAAGTGTGTGGTTCAATAATATGAAATGCAACACTGTGTTTTCAAATATAAGTTTGTAATAACTTAAATTAATGAATGTTTATCTTAATACACTTATAAGTATTTTGTGCTATCACTTTCCCAAAATACTAAAGAAAAGTTAATCAACATTACAAACAAAAGGGGAAAAATCTAGTAACAAAATCTACTTACTTTTAATTAAAAAAAGGCTGCAAACCCTTGTTCGCAAGGATGTTCCTAGCTCTGATATTTTATGTGTTTCATGGAAACCTTTTCCACTTAGCTGTCTGAGGCTCCTTTGCACACTTGATTATATGTCTCTGTTGTCAAACATTCGTTTGTCTAGCTGACCCAGTGGTACCAAACTGTTGAGAAGCGATTCCTCAGGATTAGCCCCTACTTTTTATCCTTGCTGGTGTTGAGTAAATCTACTTACTTGTGTCAACAGCTGATATATTGTTAATTTTTCACTTTTTTATTTCAATCGTGTTTGTTTTCTAGTTTTACTGTATTTTTACATCTAACTGTTAATTCTTTAAATATTTATAAAAGGTCTAACCCCTAGACTTTTTGGCTTCTGACAACTAAAACACCATTTAGGTTAATACAATTTTCTAAATATTTTAATAATTGAAACACAAATAATTACAATAATCACTTTAACTGTTTGTATTCCCAAACACATAAATATTTTCAATACTAACTATTGACATAAATAATAATGATTAACAATTGAATACTGACAAATAATGATTTATTTGTTATTATTTATATTCATTGTAAAACAATGGCAGTAAACATAAACTTAGCTGAAATTATATAAGTAACAGCTATGAAATAAAATCAGCTGTTTAGCTGTCCATAAGTCCTTGTATCACTATAGCATAATAACTTCTGTTGCATCTTGGACTTACGGTTTTATATCATTTGTAAAGTGAATTTGTACAACATTTACCTAACAAAAAACATGTATGGCTACGTAGGCAGAACTGATCAAGCAGGCATGTAACAAACAATAGGTACTTGACAATAAATATGCATGTCCAGTATGAAAACCTCCTGTGTTATTGGAGAACAATTTGAAGTGTATTGTGAAATAAATATTTGCTCTATTAATTAATGAATTGTTTGTATTCTTCAGTTTAAGTGGAAAAAAATATTGGCATAATTTCAATTTTCCAAAAAAAAAAAACATACAATTTTTAACCTTATGTTATGATAGCAATTTAACTATTTTTTAATTTAGGATTATCTACTTAAACATGATATGAAATTAAACAATTTACAGAAGGCCACAAAAATCTTAACAAACATAAAGTTTCATGGATTTATCTATATTTGCATCACTACTTTCTAAGTCAAATGCAATTCATTTTGTAAAAAAATGGTATCAAAATATTGTTGTATAACAGCTGCCATCTACAGCAGAGAGAATATTTATCTATGTATCTAAATGTCAGACTATGTTCCAAATCTACACAACATTGCTTCTCAGTTTCATAAAAAATAAGAAAACTATTCAACCATACCTGTAACTTATGCAACTGCTAACATGAGTGATAGGTTACTCACTCATAGTAAACTATGAGTTTACTATAGTCAAAAGATCACTGATTCATAGTCGATGAAACAAAAATAAGCATAACCTTGGTACAGTTCAGCAATAAATTGAAAATTATTTTTTACTGTAATCTGGCAAATGTGAATATTTGGAACAGCATGTATTGTGCTAACAATTATTGTTTAAACTTTTATTTTATTTTATTTTTTTCTGTTAGAGCTGTATATAAAAAACATAGTACAATAATATTTAATTACTGTAATTATGTAACTTTTAATAATGAAATCATGATTAACAGAAACTGGCTGTTAAAAGAGTCATGGTTATTTAAAATTTTACTGTATTAGTTATGTTTGTATAGTAATAAAATCTTACTGTCAATTATTAGTGAATTATAACAAATTTGTGTGTAATTAAAATGTGTTCAACTTTAGGCGAAAAGATGTCCTTGAAATTATGAAAGCATTGCCAAAGGTGAAGAAATTCTATAACTTTTTAGCCATTGTGAAGCATGACATGGTTGAAATATTATTAGAAGTGGTAAGCATTAGCACCTAGTTTTATTTTAAAATTATGTTTGAATATAGTAGACCAATAATTATCTACTTTGCCCACTCCCCGTGATACAGTCCTCCGTGTAATCTGGTATGCCATTCATATTACTATAAAGTACAGTTTTCACTATGTTCAGTATAATGATCTGCCTTCCCTAGCTTCGTCAGTTCTATTTTCTTTGACACGTTTCGGAGTATACTCAAGAGTATAGATATAGTTTTTGAAGATGAAGGTTCTCCGAAACATGTCAACAAAAGTAGAATTGACGAAGCTAGGGAAGGCAGATCATTATACTGAACATAGTGACAATAGTCCTAGCAGAAAAAAAGTAGAATATAAAAAGAAGTACAATTTTGTTTCCTACAGTTTTACCCATAAAACACTTTCATATTTAAAGGTTTTAATACAGTTACTGTATTGTTGTAAATGTGTTTCATTTATTTCTACATGGTTTCATTTATTTTATTCTAAAAATAGCATTTCAGTGGTAATAGTATTGCGGCAATTTCTCTTCAAATAGTGACAGATTATCAAGTCATTAACAATTATTAGCTTTTTACTCCAGACAAAAAGTCAGAGGTTTTGACAATGGTTAACTATGTAGGACTGGAATATGATTTTCTTGACATTAATGGATTGTTTTGAAGTAGAGCCATCTTGTTGAAACTAAGCTTTTGTTTGATATGTGCTAAATTCCATTTTAAAAAACTTTTTAAGATTAAAAGATTAAGATTTTTAAATCATTTCTGTTTTATTCACTCTTCAAAATGGGGTATTATTACTGCTAAACTCACCACTTTACAGTGTAATATATTTACTTGTCATGCAAAAAATATAGCCTAACTAAAGGTTAATATCAATATATTAATTGATATTTAGAATAACAACCCAAATTCTTTTTTGGTAGTATTTCATTTATGAAAAAGAGCTTAGTGGTCAAAACAGCAGTGAGTCAGCTACATTTCTAAATTGTGCAACTTAAGGTCATAGGTTCGACACTGCAGTTACTACTGTAAGATTTATCGTTTCTGTTAATGCCAATCCCTTGTTGTAATTAGTCTAACTGGCATAAAGTATGGACATTAAGAAACAAAACATTATTTATGAAATAAGTAACAAGTTATTTAAAATAACATGAGCTTATTAATTGCTACAAAATATTAGTAGTTTATTTTAAAAAAATAACTTAAGAAATTAAAACATTGTTTTTATATATCTTCAATACCAGTTTGGTAAAAAAATGCTGTAATATTTACCTATCATTGTTATATTACAAGAAACACTTTCATGTTAAACAACCCTAAACCCAAAAATAATGTTTACATGTCAATGAATTAAAATTATGTATTTTTAAATAAATTTATAATTTCAACGAAGATTTATTTTTTAGGCCAAGTCTTTGAACATGGTTACACCAGGCAACCAGTGGCTGTTTATAGTCTCAGACGCAGATCTGAATGAGAATGTTACAATGTTTTCAAATCAACTAATTGAGGGTGGAAACATTGCATTTGTGTACAACTCGTCATTTCAGAGTCAAAAATGCATTGCAAGTATTTGGTATTTTCTTATAGTCATCACTCGTTATTTGGTACTTGAAGGGATTGGGGGGAAAATTCAAATTATCGAAGGTGGCGAAATATAAAGATGCATAATATAAAGGTTGATAAAAAAAAGAATTTGAAATCGAGTGTATATTTATTTAACTACAATTTACAGTACAGATATGTACAAATGGTTTTTGTCAACAAAAAAGAAATTTTTTGTTTTTTTTTGTTTTGTTATTTTAAGGCGAAAAGCACATTGAGGCTATTATCACCTCCTTAAAGGTAAGTGTGAGTATAAAGCGTTAAAGTCATCGTAAGTGTAGTGTTGTAAATGTAAGTGTGTGTTAGACTCGGGTACCATGAAGGATATCTAATCCTCTCAATAGGTGCAGCTAGTCTGTACCCCCTTGCGTGGCGCAAGGGAAAGAGACACTTATATTTCAACGCACTCATTATCATGATTAACAAGAAACAAGAACTCTACCTAAAGATATTGTATTTGAACAGTTTCTGTAACTACTGACTGACACCTGTCACTGTCCAGTAAGTAGGCCTCTATTATCTCACACATTGTTCGACCTTAATTCGTTTCTGTTTAATAGTACAGTTTATTTGTACACCAGCTCTGTGGCACTGATGCCTAACATTCTTAAGACATTGCTTTTCCATGTCATAATGACAGCTGAGCCATATGGTATCAGTAAGTAATGTGATTGAAATGAGTGAGGTAAGCAGTCGTGATTACAGTACAGACTTGTGATCCAACAAATAAACAATATTTTGCCTATACAGTTTAAACAAGAAATCTACCCATACGGTTTACATAGGCGAAGTCTGCGCACAGTACAAAATTATAGAATGGATGTTAAGCTTCCCTCAGTACATAATAAGTAAGAAACAAAAAATATGTTGTTTTCGTACAATTTAACGATAGTGTTTCAAGAATCCAGGATCTAAGTATGAATTAAAAGTTTTACGAATTATAGAGCTACAAATAATCAAGTGACGAGTTTATATGCTATGAATATTTTATAATATACAGTAAAATTTCGTTATTATATTCATGATTATAATGCTACCCTGTTGATTATTCTTTATTAAAAGGTTCCTGAATGTTATAGTGCTAATACTGAGTGATTTTACAATTTTAATGCTTGCAAATCATGCTATTAGCACTTTATCAAGTCAAAAGTGAATAAAATGTTGTGTATAATTTTCAAAATGTTTGTTATGGTGTAAATAGTTTTTTGACTGTACTCAGCAGTCATAACTTGAGCACTTGTTGTTCTAAAGTGTATTTATAACACTCAATCATTGAATGAAGAGGTTACATTGTCGCAAACTGATTCCGAATAGGAATTGCTATCGACTAAACAATCTCAGTTTGATAGGAAAGATGCATTGTTAAAATTTGTCAGAGTAAGTTGTTTTTATGTTATGTAATGAAATTAAATAATAATTTTGAATGATATATTGATATACACAATATGCAACTTTTTAAATTTCTTTGAACTTTGTACAGCGCACATCAAGTTTAGTACAACATGGTAAAGTGTGTTATCTTGTCTGTCTTGTTTTTCCTCTAAAATAAAAATTACAAATTCTGCAAAATTGTGATGGTAAGAAAATACTACATTATTGTTGCTCTTTGCTGTGTTTATTGATGCTGTTAGTTATTACAACCATATACAAAACGTAATTAATTTGCAGTAGCAGTATGAGCACACGGCAATCAACAATCAAAGACTTTTTTCATAAGAAGTGATCTCTCATCCGCACTTTGCATTGTACTGTATTGAATTTTCAGAAATAAAATGTATTATATTGTAGGCCTATTTCACATGAAAAGCTATATATACCATGAATAACCTGATTATTACATATTTAGGCCACAATCCTTTGAAGAATGTAATTACAAAATTTTACTGTATATATAATTTTTTAAACATAATATGTAAACAAATTGATATTGAACAAAAATCTTATGAAAATATAATTTCAGGTCATATGGGTTCTGTTACTTGATATTCTAGACTAGGGTTTCTCAACTTTTTTTGAATGTGGCACTTACTTTTTCAGTTGAAAAATTTTGCTTTCTTCCTCCATATTAGGTATCAACATCAACATCATTGTTTAATGTTTTTTGTATTGATAGTTAAAGATAGTTTTTTTTGGAGCGAAAACATCTATAGTTTACCATACACCAATATGAAATACATATGTTTACTCTTTTTTCTTTTCCTTCTTATAATAACAGGATATTGGATTATGCTATTTTGTACTTGCATCCTAATTGAGTTTTGGTCGATTCTCATACCCCTGATAAGAGTTTATCATTATCTATTCATCACTGAGACCAATTCCATATATAAATTCTTTGTTATTTAATATGCATTCTTGTATTATTGTTATGATTAATATCAATGTGTATGCATCAAATTCATTGTGAGAGTGTTTATATAATTGAAAACAAATTGTAATTAGAGTGCATTTTTTATTATTTATTAAGACTTACCAAGATAGAGGAATATTTTGTTTAGAAAAAAATAATTACAGTTACAATAAAATTAATCATTGGTTTTTAGCAGTTATCTTATTCTTATATTCTTCACAAAAACGTTGCTTTTCTGATTACTCCTACATCGATGGTTTTGTTTAGTACTCTCTTACTGATGTCAATAACTTGTTCATATTCACAATTTATAGATTGGTATTAGTATTAAACATATTCACAATTTATAGATTGGTATTAGTATTAAACAGCATTTTGCTCATTATCTAAAAAGTTAGTTGTTTTAAAAATTGTTTTTTCCAACAAGCTATAAGCACACCTAGTTATACATTAGAAGACCGTTGTAAATAATAATTGTGAAATAATATGTACAATTTGTGTGCACTGTATTTGCAAGAGATATAATAAATAGTTTATTTTATTTTATTTCAAATACATAAATTATATGTTGTGTTTACGGTTTTTAATAGTATATTTCTGTTTAGAGAGGTGTCGCATGTCATGCGAAAGAGTTATTTCAAAGTGTACTTGTAGCGATCAATAGATCTTTGCACGAAGAGTTAACATTGTCGCAAACTGTTTCTGAAGAGGAGTGGTTATCGATTAAACCATCTCAATTCGACAGGAAAGATGCAATGTTGAAATTTGTCAAAGTAAGTTGCTTTTAGCATAATAAAATTCAGTATCAATTTTAAATGACATATTGACTTACAGTAGACTGTCGATAGTCTGACATTCTTTGGTCTGACACGTTCTATAATCCGACAACGCCTCAGTGGCAATATCTCTTGTGAGTGCGAGAGAGAGCCTGACCATATTCATAGCTGGGAGGGGCTGGGAATGACTTACTTTTCCTGTCAAAACTTGAACCCAAATCAGTTGTTTGTTTACAGTTATTGAAAGCCGTGTAATGGTTCATTCTGTCTTGTACATTTAATTCTAATTTCATTTACGCAGTAATTTTATGTAATGTACTGATAGTGTGAATTTTGGATGGCACTGAAATTCACTGTTGTTGCCGACAAAGCTGTGCTAGCTATGACGTCCTTACTACGATGAGCCATGGAAAGAAATTTGGGAATGAATAGTATTCTTGTCTTAAAAAACATTCAAGAGAACACAATTTTGGAAAGTTTGAGGTTGACAAAACAAAAAACAATCATTTAATACTTTAACCAAATTTAAGGATTTCCTTTATATCAAACAGTTTTTCATTAATTTACGTTTGGTAACTGTCTTATTACAATACACACTGTCACCTCCTATTACAGTACTTTTCTATTTCTATCATGACTAAAAAATAACATTTTCAAGACTTAAATTGTGTTTCTATGTTAATTTAACAACTTGTGTATTAAAGTGGTTTGTTGTTTGTAACTCATTTAAACAGTTTTTACCTCGTTTTACCCTTTTCTGACAGGTTATTTAGCATTTTTATAATGATATCTCCAGTAATCCATAATCTTTCATAATCTGACAGGGTCCTGGTCCCATATGTGTCGGATTATCAAGTGTCTAATGTAATTACACTAGGAATCCCCCCGGGACAAATGGGGCAAAGCAATGATTACGCGCATCACAGGCTGCACTCTTGCAATAAGTAACTGCTCAATAAAAGTTAAATTTTCGAGTTCACTTGGAATAAATCCAGGATTCATATTATTGGCCGATGTGTATTTGCTTCGATTTTTTGTACACTGTGAGCACATATCAAATACTTTGTTTTTAATCAAAACTCTAGAACAATTATTGCACTCAAATAACTGTAGGTTTTGCAAAGCATTCTCGAAATCAATTTGCAAATGTCTGAACTGCATGTTATTTTGAAAATTAACACTCCCAGGTTGATTATCATCATTGTTTATATTTGTGAATCGATTTCGATAGTTTCGCTGATCTATCGTCAAGCGACCAATTGAAGTTCTACCTCTGCCTCTTGGACGTGGCATGTTCACGACCCGCAACTGGAAAACTACTGACTTATCACTTTGCCAAACCCAAACCTGAGCCCGAACCCCTCCTACCTGACTCATTGTTTCAGGTAATTTTGATGAGTTTGCTCGCGTACGTAAGTAGTGACGTATACCGCAGCGGCGATGGACGTTATCTTCGTCTAGCAAACAGTTACTGTCTCTGTCTTACACACACAAAACAAATGGGAGGCTTTTTCATCAATAACTTGGTTTTTTTTCAAAATTTTTTGACAAAAGTCGAAGTATGCACCCCTGAGACTAGAAGAATATATATTTCAAATTTCATTGAGATCGGCTTAAAACTGTGGGAGGAGTAGCATGTAATGGAATGCATTAAGTCGGGGATAGAGGGGGCTTCGCCCCAATAAAATTTATATAATTATAATAATTAAAAAGTATAATAATTATTAAGAAAAAAGTAGCTCTTTTGGATAGGAATCATGTGAAAATCATTTGAAAGGGATTAATTTCTCTGATAGAATGAAATAATTTTATGGCCATTCTTAGTGTGAAAGTTACAAATGCCAAAAACCATTTTTTATGGTTTTTAAACAACACTAAGTGTATTTGTTTCAGAATGAAATCCATGAACACCAAGCCTGTAACAATTGTTCTTTGTGGAAGCTAGTAGCTGGTGAGATCTGGGGCCAAGAGTATGTTAACAACCCACCTGGCAATCTACTAATGGACATAGGGTTTTGGAACCCAAGAGAAGGCCTTTATCTATCTGATGAACTTTTCCCTCATTCGGTTCATGGTTTTCGAAAAATCAATCTACCCTTGGCTGTATTTCATGTACGTAAATGTTTATTTCTGTTATAGAAAAATGTAAGTTGTTTACAACAAATTGTAGGACTTCAAACGCAAATTCAGACAACCTGTTATAGAGAGACCAGGTTGTTAACTGATTGTTATAGAGGTTAACTGATTGTTATCAATTATTATGATGATTTTTTTTATGTAATCAAAACAAATAAAACATTATAATGATTCAATAATGTTTGTTTTTGAAGAACAAAATTCAAATAATTTCTCCCATCAAAAAAAAATTCTTTATTTTTCAGATACATTTCCAAAATCACATCAAATTTGTACTTAATTTTACAAGTTAACATTTATAACTGTATTTTGGATTCTCCATGTTTTAACATTTTTTTTTGAAATTTGAATGTGATGTTATAACATGATTTTGGGTAATTTTTTATTGTGAAAACAAAGCCTTAAATTGTTTTCAAAGATCTTTATTTGTTCTAATGATATCACGTAAGCAGATTTAATGAGAGGTATGGGGAGGGGGAAAGCATATATGAAAATAATAATGTAGCTTTTTTTAAATATAAGATTTTTATTTAATTTTTTGTTTCCATCCTACTTACAGTTACGTAAAACTAACGTGAGGCAAAACAATGATATGACTGCTGTTTTTTTCAAATATTATTATTACTCTAACTGGACATGTTTCAAAACATGAAGTTGAAGTAACAGTAACAGTGATGACACTACTAGTACTTACGTTAGTTGTTTTAAAATAATAACAAGTAACAAGTTTTCTTATTGTGTTTTATTATATTCAGATTATTATAATATATAACAAATACTATTAATCTTAATTACATTAATGGTATTAATTATTAAAACAAATTATTATAAAACTCAAAAAGAAAGTTTCATTTTTGTTATTATTATAAAAAACATTTTTGTTGTTGTTATTTTAAGGCAAAAAGCACATTGAGGCTATTATCGCCTCCCTGAATGTAAGTGTGAGTGTAAAGTGTTAAAGTCGTAAGTGTAGTGTTGTAAGTGTAAGTGTGTGTTTAAACTCGGGTACCGTGAGGGACGTCTAAATCCTCTCAATAGGTGCAGCTAGTCTGCATCCCCTGTGGGGTTATAAAGGAAAAAAACAACTATTATAAATTACTTGTTACTGCTATTATTATTTAAGTAAATTTTGAACAAACAAAAAACTATTTTTTTCAAGAAAAATTTTTATTCACCAATAGTGCGTTAAAACCCCATTTTGAATATCAGATTTTTGAAAACTTTTCTGAGGGAAGCCCCACTGGTGGGCATTCTACATAACAGGAAGATTGAAAGGAATTGAATTAAAAAGTAGCAAGCTCAACAGTACTTGTTGAAAATAATCATTAAACTAATGTTGTGTTATTTTGTAATATCAACTAGGTTTTATCTTTTTTATTGTGAAATTTCAGTTTCCACCATGGCAAATTATAACTACGAATGATACGCAAGTTGTCGAGTACAAAGGGTTGGTACTAGAGATTGTAAAAGTTCTGGCTGAAAAACTTAATTTCACGTAAGTTAATCAAATAGCTTCTCGAATTTTCAAAGAGTTGAATTTTTAAAGTAGGGAATATCACTACCCACTTCGTGTGCCAATCTCGTGAAATATGTGCTTATTAAATTTAATTATATAAACAGTTACCATAGAAATCAGTATAGAAGAACATATTTTTCATATTATTTAACAGCTATAATGAAAACAATACTTTTGTTGCATGGAAAGCAATATTAGAACTTAATTCTTTATAATTTTGTTTTTATTCAACAGCTGCTGTACTTTTGTTGCATGGAAAGCAATATTAGAACTTAATTCTTTAAAATTTTGTTTTTATCCAACAGCTGTTATACAAATTGTACTTTTGATGCATGTAAAGCAATATTAGAACTTAATTTTTTATAATTTCTTTTTATTCAACAGCTGTAATGAAAATTATACTTTTGTTGCCATGGAAAGCAGTATTAGAATTTAATTCTTTATAGTTTTGTTTTTATTCAACAGCTGCTATACAAATTATACTTTTGTTGCATGGAAAGCAATATTATAACTTAAATATTTACAATTTTGTTTTTTGTTCAACAGCTGCTATACAAATTATACTTTGTTTTTATTTAACATCTGTTATGAAAGCATTTTTCATGAGGTAAAAATGAACTTTAAAGGTTGAATTGTTCTTTTTAAGAATAGTTTATCAAAAAAATGTTCTCTTTTAGAAAATTAATGTTTCCTCAGATTTTCAAATCTCTAGTTACTGTAGTTTTTACTGTGCTTTGATCAGTCAGGACTTTCCATTTTATAGATTAAGATTTTTGTTTTTATTTGACAGCTGTTATGAAAATTGTACTTTAGTTATCATGCAAACCAATATTAGGACTGAATTACTATTCATAATTATTTTTTTTATTCAGTAACTGTTATGAAAATTATACTTTTGTTATCATGTAAATCATTAGGATTCGTTATTATTTATAATTAATTTTGTTTTCATTCAATAGCTGTTAAAAAGATTATAATTTTGTTTTCATTTAACAGCCGATATGAATATTATACTTTTTTTTTATTCAACTGATGTTATGAAAATAAATCTTATGAGGAGAAAAAGAACTTTGAAGATTTCAAACTGTTTAAATATTATTAAAAATCTGAAAATGAACTTCATGATAGTCAAGGTTTATTTTAGTATTTTCAATATAACTGTTAAGTTTTTAGTTTTAATTTTGCAGATTTTAATGCTTATTATGGCGGTGAAATCAGATTTCTAAAAACATGGTCTAAAAGTAATGAATTTTATGACAACCATGTGTATTTTTTATATTTTTATTCTAACAAAACATGTTTACGTTTTTAAAATTTCTCATAGTTGTTTTTAAATTTTGTTACTTTTTGGAAATGAGCTTCCATCATGGTGATTATTTAATGTGTCCGTGTGGCACCTGTTAACAATTAAGTACAAGAAAAGACATAGTTAATGAGGTATACGTTAAACTTTAATAAACATATTTTCTTTTGATTACAGATTTACCTTAAAAATACCATCGAACAATACAGGAGGGTTTATTAATGGTAACAAAAATTCTGATACCCAATTTGAAGTAAGTTTATTTTTTTATTTATTTTGATTATTTGTTTTAGAAACCTTATTTCTGTAAGCAAACATCCTTATTGTGTTGCATGAGTATTGTTGTTCCTCATTATATTTTGCCCTTTTGTTCTGTATTGGTGACTAGTTTCTAAGTCAGAACAATTTAAATCTTGGTAGTATTTAGTGAATTTTTACTAGAAAAAGCTGTTGCAGCAGCCATCATGGTAAGACCCATACCAAGGGTAATATACCATAGTCTTTAGGATTTCGTAAACCAAATTAATTGACAAAACCACAAAGATTCCTCAATATAACAAGTACCTAGGATGTTTATGAATTGAGAATTGTTGACATGATGACATTTTAATTGTAATTTTATTTCTATTACAGAGCCTGGGCGGAGAGCATGATGCTTCAGCAGTGTTTAAAACTTGGGACAAAATCATTTACTTAATTCAAAACAAGAAAGTAAGTGAAAAAATTTGAGTGAACCATTTTCCTGTAAGGATCTATTATTTGTTTCATAATTGTTTCTATAAGCCTTCAGAATTTTATCACAATAATTCAGTTGAAAATACGACTTCGCTCGTCATCCCAGACTATGCAACTTTCTTTGTTGTACAGGATATGAATCAGATTACTAATCTTACAACTACTGTGTTAGTAATTCAGTAAAAATAAAGTAGTCAAGCATGTACTAAAGCGTATGTAGATGCTTTGTTTCTTGTCCTTCTAAATTAGTAAAGGCTGTTGAAATTTAAACTTGAATATTTTATTTTTTAAAGTTGTAACGAGCCTGGAATAGTTGAATGGACAAGAATTGACAAGAATAGATCAGCCAATTTCCATGTCATCTGTATTTATTGCTATGTTGACTAAATCAGAGCGCTGTCCCTCCATTGTGCACCTTCCAGTGGACATATACTGCTTAAAAAAAAATGTGCAGAGGCTAGTAACTTTCATATGATGAGACTTCAAGAGACACTCACATGTGTATCAGGATACCAGAAAATTGATAGACTGAAGTCCAAAACAGCCATAAGAAACAACATAATTAAACCCAACATTTCTGACGTTTTATAATTCTACAGTAAATGCTGACTAACGTTTATGTTTTTTTTTTTGTAAATATTGTAAGGGCCTCAACTTTACCCTCAAGCATTTGACATTCCAACAGAATTTCTTCTTCTTCAATTTCCTCAAGTATTAGGTGTAATAGAATGTCATGCGCCCTGATTTTAAAATGTCATTCCACTTCCAAGAGTGATACAACTGATGCTTGAAAAGAAACAGATACTTACCTGCATCAGTTTTGCACATCAGATACTGGCGTCAAACCTTTCAAAAGAATTGTATCTATGATTTCCTGACACTACACCCCTTATCCTAATTAGTCTAACTGACAAAGTATGAACATTAAGAAAACAAATTATATTAAATAAATTTTTTTGAAAAAAAAATAAAATGAATGATTTTATGACATTTAAATTTATAATTTACACTTTTTTACACAAATCTTGAGTTCATTTCCGCTTACTAATTAAGAATCAGAATTATGTAACTTTACAATTCTGAGGAAGCTATAAAACTTTTTAAAATTGTTTAAAAGGTCTCTTTAATGTTGAATTTTGCTTTAAGGTTTTCTTTGGAGCCTGCGCATTCACGATTAATGAGAAAACACAAAACCAGATGAACTTAACAGTACCGATCAGCGTAGAATCGTATGTGCTTTTAATGTCACGTCCGAAGGAACTCAGCAGGGCACTTCTGTTTATCATGCCATTTACTTCAGATGTTAGTAAGATTCATCTACTAAAAAATTATTAAATGTGTAAATGAAAAGTAACTGATAATATATAAAGACAGCTGCTAATAACATCTAATTTATGTTGAAAGTAGTCTGGAATTTTTTGGTGTACATTTGTTTTAAACAATTGTTTTTAAAAGAAACATTGTTCCAACATTCCTCCAAAATTGTATCTGGCAACTTGGTAGTGGCTGTTGCTTCAAGTCTGAAGTTGAACTGAAGGAAGCTTTCACCTGTCAGCTCCTTTTATAATCTCTGTATGACACAAATTGAAAGTGGGCTGGCTTTAGCTGATTTAGATCGTCCCGCCATTAACACACATTAGCCTAGCTGAATAGATCCATTGACAATTGGTTGCACTCATTTCATGCAGAGCCTCTACAAAGCGGGTAAATTACTTGCATCTGTTTAATTTAGCATTTGTTTGCCTGTCTAGAAATCTATGACATGACCGGTTCCTCTCTGGCAGCCCAATTTCTATTTACATCGTACTGAGGTTATAAAACGAGTTGGCACGTGAAAGTTTCCTTCAGTTTAATTTCAAACTTGAAACAAAAATCATTCCAGATATACATATAACATCTACATTTATGTTATAGAATTTAAGTTTTAAGTTCTCAAGTTAGGCACTTGAGAAAGAGAGTTTATTAACCCTCTTGTATCGTTTTATATGATGATGGCAAACATCTGATTAAAAAAATAATAACATACCAGTGAAAATGTTTTTGTATCCCCTTTTCTTTATTAAGCTAAACCTTAGGAATTCTTAACAATCATCTAATTTACTTTAGATTTCTTATTCTTTTTTACAGACTTGGTTATGTATTGTTGGAGGTATTGTTTTAATGGCACCAATTTTAAACTGGATCCATCGTCTAAGTCCATTCTACGAGTATTATAAGATACAAAGCACTTCAGGGCTTAACAAAATGTCGAACTGTTTTTGGTACATGTATGGTGCTTTATTACAACAAGGTGAGTTTGACAACAACTGTTTTGAATAAAAATAAACTTGAAATACTGAAATATTTGTGTAAACATATTCACTAGAAAGTATTTTTGCATTCAACATCCATACTTTATTCCGTACTTAACGTGCGGCTAATGAGATTGAGGGATTAATGTTAACGCGGTAGTAACCACATTTAGAACATTGATAACTAGGACCTTAATTCTTTTCAAAGTATAAACTCGCTATTAGTTTTTTTCTTAATTTTAATTTGCTTGGAAAAGTTAATCTTTAACTGTTTTTAAAAAATATTTTCACTTACTTAAAGAAGTTAAAATTTTCTCTACATTCTTGCTAGTAGAAAAATATTTTTGGTATTATTTTCTGAAAAAGTATAAAATTTTTAGGTGAAAACATCCACTTCTTTTTTTATTAATAGTATTACTTTATTTTTACTTTATCGATGGTGTTTGTGAAAATAATTATCAAAAATCAACTAATTGTTAAAGAATATGTCTTAAGAGTCTCATAAATTAAAATCATAAAAAAGGTTGACGAAACTGGTGTTATACCTAACCATATGGAATTAAAAGTAATGAAATGTAACACAAATGTGGGGATGCTAGAAGGAGCTACGCAAGCTGTAAGAGAAGAAGTGAGAGATGAAGGTGAACATTTCAAATCATTAAGAGACAACAAATATTATGTTTGTCGGGAGACAAATATTACAAAATCGCAGACTGAGAAGAGAGGATGAGTTAGCAAAGAGTCTTCCTATTAAACCTAGAAGCATAAGGCCTCTCGG
Organism: Callitettix versicolor; assembly: GCA_022606455.1. Classification (NCBI taxonomy): domain Eukaryota; kingdom Metazoa; phylum Arthropoda; class Insecta; order Hemiptera; family Cercopidae; genus Callitettix; species Callitettix versicolor. The sequence goes on along the minus strand of CM040188.1, from coordinate 9,673,617 downwards.
GGATCAGAAACATATCCCTTATAAGGTTGAGATGACTGGACTGACAGGAGGACTGTTAGCCAAGAACATTATAGTATTGAGAAACCATGGCTATGCAGGACAGTTAAGGAAATGCAAATGCCAGCAGGAGGTGAAGGGTGTTAGGCTTCCAGGACCCTGAGGACCTTCAGCAGAATGAGCCAGTCAGTAGAGTGATAAAACTCATCAAGGGTATCAGTAAAGTGAACTGGAATCCAAAACGCTTAGTTGCACAATAGTTCCTTTTATCACCAGGGGATATTAACTCCCATTGCCTTTGGAGATCAATCAACCTTTATATGCATCTAAACCTATTTCAAATAACATGATTGAATGTGATAGAGTTGTGCTATGTTTCTATGCAATTTATTTGATACCAATGTTTGAAAGTCAAAGAGAAAATTCAATTCTTGTGTCGCCTTCAATAGTAAACAAATATTAAGAACTTGTTTACATACTAATTGTGAACAAAATTTTATGACTTAGAACGTTTGTTAGATGGTATGTTACACATAGTGTGCAATAAATTAAATAACCACATGCCTTGCTGACCTGATAGAAGCAAATTTCCAAAATTAATAGTTTCATTTTTAAAATTCTATGTTCATAATCTGCATTAAAATCTGGTAATGTTAGCATTTTAAACTTTTAAATTACATTGAAAATAAGAAAATTAACAACGAATGATAGACAGTGACCACTGTAAAATACATTTTTTTGATTTTAGTGGATTTTGCTTGAAAATTTAAAATGCTTACTTATAAAGATTTTAATGCTGTTTATGATGATGAATAAGACTATCAGAAAAACTGGGAGAGAAAAAAATTGCTGTATTTTTAAATATTTGAAATCTCTGCCATTTTGAAACTATTGAACAAATTTTGCAGAGTAACAAACTTGTCCAAGGTACCATAATTGATTTTTATACCAAAAAAAAGTTTGAATTAAATCAGCTTGATATTACAAACATGGGAATGTTTAGACAGTGTGTGTGTGTGTGTGTGTGTGTGTGTGTGTGTGTGTGTGTGTGTGTGTGTGTGTGTGTGTGTGTGTGTGTGTGTGTGTGTGTGTGTGTGTGTGTGTGTGTGTGTGTGTGTGTGTGTGTGTGTGTGTGTGTGTGTGTGTGTGTATGAGTGTATACTTGTTTGTGTGTAAGTGTGCGTATAAAATATATATAAATATATATTGACCCCTCAAAAAGTTATCTAGAGCTTATTTCAACATTCCTTGTCTAACCATGATGGCTGCCAATTTTCCAATGATAATTTGTTAAAACTATTATAAAAAATATTGGAAATATAGTAGTTAAATTAAATCTCTTTTTTCTAGGAGGACGAAATTTACCACACGCAGACAGTGGCCGTCTGGTTGTTGGAACTTGGTGGTTAGTTGTTTTAATCGTTGTGACCACCTACTGCGGTAATTTAGTAGCGTTTTTAACTTTTCCAAAAATGGACAACTTCATCTCAAATGTACACGAGTTGTTGTTACGTAAACATGAACTTACTTGGGGTATTCCTGCAAATTCTACACTACATAATCTCGTAATGGTTAGAAATATTTTTAAATTATGTGTTTTTATTGTCAAAATAACACAAATAGAATTAGTAAAATTCTACAAAAGAGTACGGTAGTGGTGATTGTGAAAAAAATCAAGCTAAAGATTTGTATTTAATATTTAACAATTTTTCATATCTAAAAGTAGTTTTTACTTGAATCTGTGCCTACTTGTGCATGTTACATCACCAGTTTGGAATAAACAAACTAACCAGTTTGGAAGTGATTTGTCATGACAATTTGTCATATGCATGTAATTTGTTTGAACATATTTGATGCCATTTTTTTCTTATTTGTAAAAAGTTATTAATTTTGTGATCTTTTTTTGTCAAAAAACACTCGAAAATAAAAATTTAATTTACTTAAAATTGGCTTAAACAATTTTGATAAAATATTATGCAAATAAAGTCCTTGAAGAAAATGTATAGGTTTTCTAAAACATCCTTGTACAATTTGTACTAAACAAAACTGAAAAATTGGTTAATTTTGGCTACATTTGGAGATTCATTCCTCAAGCCAATATAGTAAATTTAAAAGTACTTTCAGTTTGCGATGAACTGGAAAACAAAAATAAACCCTGGTGGTCCTGTTGAGGTTTGTTTTTTGAACTGTAAATTTCTTTTTTTCTAAATTAATATGCAAGGAGCATTGTGGTGTGATATAATAATACAAAAACACCTTTGATACAAAATGAATATTTACTACTTACTTCTGTTTCATTCATTCATTCTGGTTCGTTACTCCTGTTTGGAATCCCTCTGAAAATTGTCACTATGCTACAAAAAGTACGTCGGTCCAATAATATGAACAGGTTGATATTGATTCTTTTCATAATAAATTAGTTTTAATTTTGTGGCAAATAGGCTTACTTTTCATACTAGTTTCAAAATTACTACACTGACTTGAATGATTAATTTCCATAGGATCAAACTTTGAAAAAAAATTAGATAGATTTTTTGGTTTTTTTGTCAGTAATTTTCAAGCCAGATTTTTTTTAAACTCTTAATGGACAACAAACAATCAGACATCTAAGGCAGATTGTGTCTCTAATGTATATCTACTACTATAAAAACATTAATGTAATATTTCTTGTGTTTTAGACTGCGGATGATCCTACCATTTCTGAATTGTACGCAGGTGCTCGTCTTCACGATAAATTAACTCCAGAAGTGATTGACAGCGTTCGTAAAGGAAAACATGTTTATATCCAAAGCAAGACAAGCCTTCTCTTCCTAACAAGCCGTGAACACCTTGCAACAAATACTTGTGACTTCTCTCTTGGTAGATATATATATATCAAAGGGGAAAACTTTATACAGTTTCTCGCATTCAATTATTCGTTCATGAAAATCGATTAAAAATTTGTAGAAATAAAAACGGGAAATCTTTCTAATTCAGATTAAAAGTAAAAAAAACCCTGGTTTGTTTTGTTTCTTAGTTTACTCTTGTATCATAAATGTTTGTAACATTACAGGACTTAGAACAAACAGAAAGTGCAGTTAAATAAAATTTGTAAAAAGATGTCTTGTGATTTTAGGTAAGACTGGGAGGGTCTTTTGTTTCACAAAACAAACCTTTTTTGAGTGATATTATGCAATTTAAATTCAAAACTACTGCTGTATTTTCACATTATTATATTTGAAGCATGTATTTGTGTCCATTATAATTTTTAAAGCCTAACCAATTTTTCTACTAACATAATACTATTTTAATAAAAGAATGGCTGAATATCGATACTTGAAAATATAGGGAATCATGTTTAAGATTTAATATTAATGTCATTCAGAAATTTTGAGGTTATGTTAAATCAAATAAACAATACATAATCAAATGATTATCTATGATTATCATAGATCTATTGATAACATAATAATTCAGGCAGACCATAAACAGCGCTATAAGCTTCTGAAAGCCTGCCCACATAATACTGCATTGCAATAATTAATGTGATAACGAAGCAACTATCATTTTGATTTGACAAATGTAATAGCGAAAAACCCTTACATTGTATCCTAAAGTGTATATGCAAAATTTTAAAACAATCAATGAAGTAGTTTTGATTTCTGTTCCGGACAAACATACATACTTTTGACTTTATGGATACGGATTGAAATCAAACATTTGAAATTAGTAAGTTATAAAAGTTTACTAATGTTTGTTAACAATTTTTAGAACAGTATTAAACCAATTAATATTAACTTTAATTTTTATAATTTTAGGATCTGAAGAATTTTTTCACGAACATTTGGGCCTAGGTTTGGCAATGGGAAGTCCATATTTAAACTTGATAAACAAAGAGTGAGTACTAATTTGGAAATGTTTTATTATATGTTTATATGTCTAATGGGTGTTACGGTATATTACTTTAGTTTAGTTTATACTATAAAGACACTGTTTATAGGGAAACTTATAAGACAGTCATTACGTGGCACTGATTTAACGGTATATCCATATAGGGTATTAATTTATACCATCATTTGGAGAGCGCAGCTTAGGTTATGCAGGACCGATTAGAAAACTTCAGGTCACATAATCTACGATTGTGATACTCTTGTCAGCAGAAGGTCAAGGTTCGTTGTCCAGAATTCAGTTGAATAAGCTAGTAAGTGGACTGCTCACTCTAAATATCGTATCTATCTACATTACTGCAGAGTATGTAAAAAATGTATCATATGCTTTAAGGCTGGTTGTGATATTGGATTTTGCAAGTTGTGCGATTCCAGTGCACAAATTTATATTGGTAGTTATAGTAAAAGATCAGTTGTTTTATATTATTTCATAATGATCAGCTGATTTCATTGAACAGCTGACAGGATATAATAAGTTTTAGGTTATGTTGTTAAAAACTAGCTATGTTAATTTATCCTGTTTTCCAACAAATTATCGTAATTAAAATAAAAAGGAAGGGAAAATATAATTTTTATTTTTGGTTCAATAACAGACATTAGTTTTTTTAGCAAATTTCTATAAGAAAATCGATTTTGTTAGTAAATTTTATCAACACTGAATTTTTGGATCCAAGTGTGATATCACCATCTGGTTCCATAGTGCTGTGACTATGTTGCAGTACTGACTGAACTGTTCCAACCATGTCAGTAGAGTTTTCCTTATCTGAAAGTTTATGGCAAGTTACTCTCAAGAAGTGAAAGTATCCCTTTTCACAACAAGTCTCTACTTGCGTGGTGAAATTGTCGGAGAGCTGTCCCAACTTTCAGATAGTGCCATTTGCTGTTTACACAACAAGAATCTCTTGTGAAAACTATCTGAGAGCCTAAAAAACTCATGTTAAGGGCTATGTTTTAAATGTTCAATTATATGATATTAAAAATGCTACACTTGCAAGATTTGCTTCCATCACATCATTTGTTAAAAGTGCTAACCAAATATCGTACAGTATGAACGTGTTTTCTTTTCAGAATTTCCAAAATGCATAGAGCAGGCTTAATAAACAAATGGCTGAAGGATTATTTGCCAATAAGAGATCGTTGCTGGAGCACAATGTACGCTAGTGAAATGAATAATCACACAGTTAACCTCGACGATATGCAAGGCTCTTTCTTTGTTCTATTTTTAGGTACGTTTGAAAACATCTATTATAAATTAATGTGCCAAAAACACTGCACATCTTGTATGTCGTAACTATACAAATTGGATTTTTTAAGGAAGTAGAAAAACAGGTTTTAATTGGGGTAAATGTTTGATTTAAAACTGTTTAAGAAATTTTAGTAGAATTTGACAGTTTGTGCAGTATTTATGCATTGTTTATTTATTACTAATATTTTGAATTTTTTTAAATGTAAAAGTTAAGTTCCAGGTTAGATTATGTTGTTAAAAACTAGCTATGTTAATTTATCCTGTTTTCCAACAAATTATCATAATTAAAATAAAAAGGAAGAGAAAACATGATTTTTATTTTTGGTTCAATAACAAACATTATTTTTTTAGCAAATTTCTATAAGAAAATTGATTTTTGTAGTAAATTTTAGTCCATTCGAACATGAAAACCAGTTGCATCAATTTATCTTATGCAGAATTAAATCAATACCATTTTAATCAAACATTTTATTTTAATATCTGTCATTTAGTCTGCTTCCAGTGCACCTCTAGATCATCTAAACTAGTGGTCTTCAATCTCTGTGGGGTAAAAGGCCATATGACTGAGACTTAATGAAGTTATGGTGAAAAAACACTGTACAAGATTTAGCTTATGTAAATTTTTCCAGCGGGGGGAAGCTGGAGAGACTGGTGGGCTTAGCCATTCACTATACTTTATACTACTCTCTCACTTATCTATCACTTATCAACACACACACACACACACACACACAAACTATTTTGTCTAATTTTCCTTGATATAATGGAGTTTTACCAAGTACGGACTGGGTGAATAATTAGTAAGTAACACCCATACTAACTTTATACACAGGAATATAAGGTTTCAATATTCATATTGTATCTGATATAGTAAGCATATAAAACAGTGTTTAAACACACATTTATTTTGAAGAACTAGATGTAAAGAAAGGTTTTTGTATGGAATGTAACAGGAAACTGTTATCAGTAAGAAATAGGTCATCTGGTTGATTTACAAGAAATACTTATCTCATAAGTAGGACTCAAAGGGCTGTTTAGTATAATTGCTCTTTGATAACAATGTTAATGAACCTGTTGTTTAGTCTCTAGAAATGTGTTTGCAGAAATTTGATGTGTGTTTACATACTTCTTTGAAGGATTTATTTCTGTGACAGGACTGGCAGTGGCCTTGGTCGTGTATTTGCTCGAGTTCTTATTCAAGAGATTCACAAATTATCAGAATGAAAGTGTAATCCATCCTTTTGTCACATAATGGATGCACGCAATATAGGTTAAAATATTTTTGTAAGTTAATATATGTTTAAACCCTTATGAGGCAATATCTATATATTGTAACATGTGTATTCCATATTATTGTGTAGGAGTCTGTTATATTTAAAACATTTTGAACAACTGATTTGGTTTTCCGCTTGACATAAACTTTGTGTAATAAGAAGCTGGAGGAAGTAAGGTAATTGTGAAAATATTTATTTTGACGAATACACCAATTTTAGTGCTCTTTGAGTTAAAAGAATGATTTTATTTGGATATTTGGCCATCTGAGTTTGTCCAGTGTTGTAAGACGAAGGGGTTTCCTTAGATCATTTTATGTTCCTTAAGCTCTGTATGGAATGCTGCCACATAGAGTACAACCCTGTGCTACACTTTAAAGTAGTTTAATTACCTGTTGGGTAAAGATTCAGTTTCAAGAAATCTATATAACATTTATAAACAATAACACGAGAGAGCCTTGATAACTCGAACCTGGATAACTCAAATTTCTTGAGAATCTTCGTAACACTCAATGGTAAAAACTCTCCCATAAATAAAAGTTTTCAAACTCAGTAAGTCGAGTTTGCAAGAGTTGTAATAATATCCTGAAAATCTCAATAACTCAAAGTTTTATATTAATTTATTTCCATTTATTCCTTCATGTTACTCAGTTTTACACATGAAAAGGACCTATAGGGGGAGTATTAAATACCCATACATAGGATGGTCCTAAAAATTAAGATTATAAAATATTAAATTTTGTTTAAGATTAAATAAAAATATTGGTGAAGCTTTATATTTTGACTTTTACTTGTATAAAACTAATTTCCAGGCTGCAAATCGCAATTATTCATAGTTTCAGCCCTAACTTAATGCACCAGCTGTTTAATGACCAAGTCTGGACAAAAATGTTAACACAAATTGTATTTGACAGACAATGGATCAGACAGCCCTCCCCCTTCTGTCTGTATCCCATTAACTGTAGTTCACCTGAGGTTTGTTCGAACCAGTGTACTATTGTTAAGCTAAGCTAGTGTGTGTGTGTGTGTGTGTGTGTTAGTATATGATGTTACCTGTAAAAAAAGAGTAAAACTTTGTTGATGGACAAGAAGAAGAAATCAATTAAGGTGCTAAAACTTATAAATCTTTTAAAATGTAATACAGTTATTTTTATTACAGTATAACTGTTATTATGTGTGCAGTGATTATTATATTACAGTGATTGGGATTATAATTATTTATGTTATGTTAAATAAAAATATAGTTCAATGTGTACAAAAGTTGTTTTTATTTTTTTAATCATTATAATCATGGGATACAGTACTTTTAAATATTCAAGTTGTAGAAATTTATGAGCCACTTCAAATGAAGACAGTTGAACCTTAATAACTCAATCATTTAGTTCTGATGACCTTGATAATTTGAACTTGCTTACTTGAAGTCCTTAATAACGCTATGCGGCAGAGGCAGCTGAAGTGAGAAGCTGATGGGCTTAGCGATCCCACCGTACCTCTAGCTCATATTATTCTCATTCATCTACCTATACTCACACACACACACACACACATAAATAAATAAATATATATATTAAAAGTTTATAAAGCCATAGACCTTTTTAAAAGATTTTCACGCTGCTCTCTAATATCGACATGTTAGACGAATTTATTAACCTAGTTTGGATCAAAAAAAAAAAATGTTGTTCAATATGTTTCTGTATTTTTAATATTTTTGTATTTATGGAACTTAACAAATGCGTCTGAGAAAATTCATCAATAACTTTGGTTTTTTATCCCACTCGACCCTTTGCAGTGTCGCTATGTACACGCAGACAGTGTCTGTATGGTAGCAGGGCACATGACACGTAAATCAGCTGATCCATTCTTGTTGATACATAGTTTATATTTGAAACACGATGCCTACGGACCATCAGTACATATTTTAAAATCATATGCTTGACCATTTTATTACTCTGTACCATTTTTCTCAGTTTACTAAATTGTAAAAAGTAGGGGCACTTGGTAGGTGATCATTTGAGAGTGTTGGTTAGCATTCCTACACCAACATTGCGGTGAAAAATGCATATGCTAATCTATTTTTGTAACTTGTGAGTTTTTTACTTTACTTTTAAAGTTATTCAAGTGTTCCAGTAATTTTATAAATCTTTTTGTTCAGAAATGTTATTATAAGGGCGTTATAAGATTATTGTAGAAAACGAGGTTTTATAAAGTATCAATGAAGTCCGTTTGTTTTACAAATACTCACTTTTATTTAAAGTTAATAGTGTTATTACAAAAAAAAACATTAAAAATATAGGTTATCTGATAAATTTATTCTTGTAATTTGTGTGTGTTTTACAATTATGTATAGGTGACTAAAGTCTGCACAAATAAAGAAATTAAATATATATTTTGAACAATATAATCAGCTGTACTTGCAATATAAACATTCTTTAGCTTAATTTAACCATTTATGCCTACTTTAAATTTGTTTTCTATTTTTTCAAAATTTTAATAACATTTTTACTAATGTTTGTAAGTTGTTCCAATGGCAAATGATTCAATACACATTTATTGTGAATAAAAAGGTGTAATAAACTTTATTACTTTTCTTGTGCTGTGACTTTTTAGTCATCCTGTATATTAAAGAGTCTGACTTAGCAAAACTAATATAAAATGAAATAACAATAAAACACACATTGATCAAATTAACATAGATGCATATTAACGAAATGTTCTCTGTTTTTATAAATTGGACCCCAGGATTTGTTGACTTTATCTGCACTCGCTCCGTTCTTGTCTCCTTCATTCTTGTTGACTTGTATTGGTTTTTTGATTTGCTCGAAACCAGATTTCCTGGAACATTGCCAAGGCATAAATGAAAGGTCAACTGGTTTTCTGATTTGTTTAGGCCTGCATGCAAGTTGGCACGTGTAACTTGTTTTCGTTTGAAGCCAGGAATTTTATTAAAATTGTGTTTGCGTTTAATGCACGTGTGTTAAAAATAATTGAGTAAATAAGTAAACATTTGTTTAGTTTTCGGTTACTAAGTGACAAAGTTTATTAACGTTATTTTGAATATTAAAAACACAAAACTACAATCACTTTATTTTTAGAATGTATAGTTAGTTGTTTCATGTTTATAAAAGGGAGCAGTTTTTTAATATTTCTGAGCAAATAACATAAGAAATCCTGGTATTATAATACACTAATACTATTTTGAACATTTTAAAATTTCTCCTCAAGATAACACAGTTTTAATTAAAAACACAGATTTGACTGTAGTCTACTGGGATTTTTACTCACAAATTACACGTTTTCAAAGTTGTTTACTATCTTCAGTGACACACATTAACAACAATCTACTTGTGGAGTGTAGCTGTTTTCAGTTCTTTCCAAAGTTTTAGCATAATTACAAAATTCAATAAAACATTTGGAAAATTCCATAGAGAATGTTGAATTTGATTTATTTGTTACAGCAAATCTTGTAGGATTAATCAAAATTACTGAAAATCAGGTTCGGAAGTGATGCAGTGTATTAGTGAGAAATCAGCAATAATAAAAATCCAAGAGATTTTCTCAAAATACGTAAAAACATTAAATCAAATCAATGTACATATATATGAAGTAAAAGCAACTTTGTTTATAACAAAATCAAAAAATAAATAAATAATTGAACCCACACTGCCAGGTTAATTTTTGTTTTTTCTGATATTTGTATATCATTTCAAATTTGGTTATACTATAAATTTAAATTTTGTACACTGATTTACGATTTTTACCTCCATTGATATTTTTTTCATTGCTGTTGTTCCTTTGATGATGGCTTTGGAACAAAACCTTTTGGAAAACTGTACAGCAACCAACTTGATATATGGTAACATACCAGTAAATTTTATTTGCAGTATAATTTATTTGAAGCTGCATCTATTGTTTTTTTTATTAATTTTTTGGCCTCATGGGACCACTTTAGTCTAAATTTCAATTCTTCCTAACATTGGGCTGTAATTTTTTCTCCAATAATCCTTCATTCGATCAGATCGTTGCTTTCTGACAGCATCTGTGATCACTATCTTCTTGTGTCTCTTCGGTTTATCCACTTTAAATTTATTAGTCTTAAGTGGTTTGTTTATAATAATGCATCTATTGTTTATAATAATTTATATTAAAAAAAAGATTCTATTATTAAAATATTATTTTTGCTTACATTTGATTAGGATACTTTGAATTTGGGACCATCCTGAAAGCACCGGAATTCTGTTGTACCATGTTGCTTCTGTTTGTTTTAATTGGCAGAACAAATAAATGGAATTATTTATATATATCGATAAGTTGCTGAGTTAAAGTAAAAAATTCTTGACCAGAAAGATTTGCTGTTTTCAACAAGTACAACTGATTTAACAGAAACGCCTGAAATAAAAAAAAATAAATCATATTAGAATACATATTTTGTTATATGAGGAAAGTGGATGATGATTTCATATATGGATTACTATGGTATAAACTCTTAAACATAGAAAAAACCCAAAGTTTATGTTATCTTTTATTTTACTAAAAAAAATGAAACATATTAATGATGCATTAATTTATTTTTATCTCCACAAAATTCTATAAAAGAGAAACTAACAGTTTAGTAACAAATCTATTAAAATTTGAACACATTTTTGTTTGTAAAATACGATCTGCATTTTTCATGTCCTAAAAAAATCTGAAATTTTATGTGTTAAATTTAACTAATCAAAATATTCAAGGTTTTAGATGAGTATATTTTTTCCAAAAGAATCAAAAGCTTTTTTGATACCACAATAATACTGTTTATTACAAATTTGGAAAAAAGCAGCTCAGTTTTAAAATAATTACAACCTTCTTACATTATTATTATTATTACATAATAAAAATTGAAAATATAATAAGTTAAAGATTTAAAGATTCTATTGTAGTTTTAATTAAAGAATTGAAATTATTAAGAACTGAAAATACAGTGTAAATATATTGAAAATAAAATATATAGTTAGTAATATTGTATTAATGCTACATTGTCTGTAACTACATATGAGTTCTATTGTTGTATGAAATTAAACATGTTTACCCATTAAAAGTACAATACTGAAGTTTAACTAGCTACAATATTGCCAACTTATTTACGAAATAACTAAGAAAGTAAACACAATCTGTGAATGTAAAACTGATGTTACTTACTTTATCTATGGTGTATGTTGTACAAGGGTTAGTACCGCTAACTCTTTTTGATTTCCACAATTACCTAAACGACTGCCCAAGCTGGTGCACAGATTTTTTCCCAGCCTAAAAAGCAAATAATATTATTAAAAGCAATAGTTGATACAATTAAATAATAATAATAATAATCAATAGATTAAACAAAAACTTATATATTCTTCAATATTTTAGGTAAACGAACACTTATAGGCCAGTTCCAAATGATTTTATTAACATGCATCATATTTTGGGGGCTGGTTTTGATGTTGGATTTTGTGGGACACGTGACGCGAAGAACATTGATATATAATAGTATATTTTGTGCATCGCAAGTCTCATACTAAATTAATTATAATTACAAATTTTTGTGTTTCCATCGGGATCAAACCGGGGACCTTGTGTATGTGAGAAAAACGCAATAACCACTACACTACAGAAACAACGAAAAATTTGACCAATTTAAGTGCATCAAATGAATCGTTAATTTAATTTTGGTAGTTTTATTAAAAGATCAGTTGTCTTATATTAATTCTTAAAGATCAGCTGATTTCATTGAACAGCTGATAGGCTATAATATGTTTCAGGTTATGTTGTTATAAACTAGCTATGTTAATATGTCGTGTTTTCGAACAAATTATTGTAATTAAAATAAAAAGAAAAGGAAGCATGATACACGATTTTTATTTTTAATTCAATCAAGGAAATTTCACTGCCGTGCTCTAGTTTGTTCAAAGTCTTTTATTTTAAATCATTGTAATAATTATGAAGTAAATAAAAATTACAGCTTACTACTAAAATAAACATAACTGATGACACTAAAGATTTATTTTAAGATTTTATATATGATCCAAAATTTTCTAGATCAGGTTTAAACTAACTATACTGCTTCATTGTTTCCACTGCTGGTCTTCCAGTTTTTGTTGTTAGTTTGTGAACCACAATTTACAAGAAGATACTTTCCATGTATTTTATATTTAGATGTATTTGAAACAAATGGAAATGAAACCATTGCCTCCTTAACGAAAATGTTAATTTTATTTAAGACCCTATATATTTGGGCTATAAAGTTAATTTTGTTAAATATTTAAAATAATTTGCACTATAATATATATTGTTAAGCTTCTATAACACTCTCAATGATTATTTTATATGGGGAGCCTTGGTTTCATTTTATTAAAATATTTGTTGATGTCAAACATTTAACTTTTAGGACCTGTTTCCCACTTAAAATATTGAAGACTCTATGAAGGAAGTTTACATACTTCGGCAGTTACAAACAATTATCTCCTGTTTACAATTGATCAAGTTTTTCTTTCATTGAATTTAACTCATAACTTAAAAAAATAATGCATGCTGATAACAACGTCAAGTTGTTGAGGGATGGTCAACTGGTCAGTAAGAGGGTAGATGACTGGACACAATGTATTACATTGCAACCTACATGCAAGCTTTGTGCTTATATTTTCTCTGGATCTTGTCACTAATAACAGCAGAAAACTGTCTTGCAAACACGACAGAAGCGAATTTTAAAAAATTAACAGTATCACAATAATTTTGACTTATATTTTCTCTGGTTCTTGTCACTAATAACAGCAGAAAACTGTCTTGCAAACACGACAGAAGCGAATTTTAAAAAATTAACAGTATCACAATAATTTTGACTTATATTTTCTGAAAATCTGCTACACTATCGTAACTTTCAAATTGCATTGAATATGCAACTCTGGCCTACAATAAAAATGGTGCAATTTTTGAAATTTTGCATACTACAACAAATAAATTTGTACTTTTTTGTCAATTGATGTTTAAATGTTTTATACTGTAATGTTTCCATCACAACTATTTAATAAGCATATTCAATAATTTTGTTTAAGTAAGAATATTTAAAAATTTGAAATTAACTATAAAAGTTGGACTGATAAAATAGTGTAGATTAATGTTCAAGGGCCAGAATTTAAGGGCCAGAAATTTAAAACTATCAGTAATTTGTTTGTAAATGTACAGTTTTTAAACACATGTTGGTAAATAATGATTACTAAAATTTATTTTATTGTATGATTTTATGGTGTTTGTTTTGATACTTGATAACTTTTCCAATTTATTAAATTGAAAATGTTTATATTTGCTTCAGAAATTATGTACATTTTTTTACATTCTCACAAAATTGTTCTTCCTCTCAGAAAGTGTTTGTAAGAAATATTTTACACTTCATTCCCAAAATAGGGAGTTTTAGAGCCAGCTTAATCTCAAATGTAAACTGTTACTGAATGACAGCTCATTTTATAAGATTTGATAAAAGGATAAAAATACAGTAAACTATAAATCTCTATTTTAATCCATTCCAAAACTTTGGTCGATTAAAATGTTATAAGTTGAAACAGATCAAAATTTTAGAAATCCCATTTCTTTTGGCAAAAGAAAGAAGTATTAACAGTAGTTTTATATGTTAAAATAAGAATATAAGGTTTAATTTATTTGCAGAGTTTTACATGATATGTTGTTTTACAATGTTGCCTTACAATGATATATTAATCATAAGGAGCCTATAGTGCTTACATCATAGTCAAAGAACATAGCCTATAGGTTTTGGAGTTTTTCTTCTTGTATCAAAAATCTATCACTTGACAAGTGTTTACGTTTAAAATTTTACAGTTCCCAAAATTTTAATAACACTACAAAGTTCCCCCAAAACAATCAAATCTGAATTTGATTTTTTTTTTCATCTGTTAAAAAGTCCCACACTCTTTAAGAAACCATCGAACATTTTATTTGTAGTGTGTCCCGGAAGAAAAGGTAAAGATTTCCACAAATTATTCCACACGTGAATACAAGATAAAAAGTTTATATAAACACCATGAGGCGCAATCACTCCCAGTCTCCGCTGTCAACAATTAATAAATAACACTGTACGTAATTATATAGTCCAGCCACTTAGTAAATAGATCAGAATTTCTCATGCATGTAGGAGAATAACGCTCCAGCTCCCTCCAACAATACAGTGACACAAAGTTTGCCAAACTGAATCTACTAAATGATAATGAAGGAAAAGGATGGAGATGTGGTGAGAGAGTGGGGACTCGACCTCTCACTTGTACATTTTTTCTCTCTGCCCCACTGGTATAGCCGTTTTCTAAGCGGCTGTCCTATACAGTGTAATTACCAAACTTGTAAAATAACTAACATAACTTGTCAATAACATAACACAAAAACCACTTGAATTGTTTTTATTCCCAAATACGAATACATAAATTTTTCAAAGTACAATAGACCTACAGTGTATTCTTAAAAAATTGGATCTCCTCACTCATAATCTTTTTAATCAATTTAACGAACTGGTACTGTAGTATGTAGGAAAAATGTTACTAAACCAACTTTATTCGGAATTTTAAGCACTTTCTTCAAGAAACAGTCAAATTTACGATAGCTACATCTTACCGTTTAGCCCAGTGCCGTCCTTAGCCTTTTTGACAGGTCGGGCAAAATTTACTGTGGCGCCTATGTAAGGGACGCGTTTTTAAGATATCTAATAAAAAATGGGTATGCATATACTTTTGAAATAAATTTGAAAATCATTTATTGATTATACTGATAATGATTATTATTGTAAAAATAGCATTTATTTAAATATACTATTATAATTTATTATAATATTATTATAAATTATTGATAACTTTAAAAACCTAGACAGCGGCGCCTTAACTGAGCTAACGCCCTCGGGCGCCCCTCCAAAGGCCGGCACTGGTTTAGCCAGTGTTACAGAAAAGAACCATCATTGTATACTTGTCATTACAAGCATTGTATACTTGGCTAATACAAATTAGCATAGCCAGCAGAAAACTATACTTGTCATTGTTAAATCTGAGACCGCCATCTTGAAACGGAAGTGAACTGAAAAAACTTTTACACATAGGCCTACGTATTTCGGGCTTTACGCAAGGTACTTTCATACCAAATTTCAAAACGATCGGTCAGTGATTTTGGCCAAAACTGCGTAAATTCGTAATTATAAATCAGAGGCCGCCATCTTGAGACGGAAATGAATAGGGGAAAGTCTTACACATACGTCGATCGGGCTTTGTACAAAATACTTTCGTACCGTATTTCAAAACAGTCGGTCAATGTGTTAGGTTGTAACTGCGAACACATACACATACACACACACACACACACACACACACACACACACACACACACACACACACACACACACACACACACACACACACACACACACACACACACACACACACACACACACACACACACACACACACACACACACACACACACACACACACACACACACACACACACACAACAAAAGCTGAACGGACGAGTTGAAAGAGAATTTGCTTCGCTCGGTCATTTATGCAATTGAAATATGATTAATAATGATTTATATATTTGTTATAATCAAATAATATTAAATAAGCAATCTTTGTGTGTATTTACGTTTATGTGTATGTTCTTTTTTCTCGGAAAAGTCTCTAATGATTTTGATTTAATGTGGTAAAATACCATTTTCGGGCTCAAAAAAATCGATCTAGGTACGTTCGCATGTTTAAAAAAAAATCGTTTTGCTAACTTCGAGAAAATCGTATTTTCAACAGTTTTTTTACACCAAAAACGTGTTTCAAAATATTTTTTCTAAATTAAGAGATAATACCGAAATATGGGCAAACTAAAACAACAAAAAATATTTTTTTTAAATTAGTCAATTAGGCCTAATATATTTTCCAGTGATTTTGAAATAAGTGCGCCAAAAGTAAAAAAAAATGTATTAGGCTACCGGGTGATCGAGCTCATCTTTGTTAAAATTTGATATCCATTAATTTTTTTTTTAATTAACACTCGTAAGGCCCGTGATATTTGCGTTTTCTAATTAAAACCAATTTTCCCAAAGGTGATACTCAACAAAATCGTTTTTTCCGGTGCCCGTAAATACTATAGCCTACTCAGAAATTATGTCATAATCGTTTGATCCGTTTCTGAAAAAAGGGCATTTTTAAATACGTATATTGCTTGTTGTTATTTCATTACACAATACACAGGTAGTGTGATAACCACTATTTATTCTCATTGGTTGTCCCTATCATTACATTTTTAAGTAGGCTTATATCATCCGTGTTAAAGGAGTTTTACTAATTAAAACAAATTTTCTCAAAAATGAGATTTTTGATCCCGAAAATGCTATCTTTCGACATTATATCAAAATGATTTGAGCCGTTCCCGGGGAATAATAACATTTATTGGCATCAGTTAAACTGTTTAGGACTATTTTGTTTTACTCACGTTATGGTTGGTAAGAACTTAGTACGTGATTGAAACAGTTAATAACATTTACTGGCATCAGTTAAAAGTTTTGGACTATTTTTTGTTTTACATACCTTACGGTTGGTAAGAACTTAGTACGTAACTGAAACAGTTAATAACATTTACTGGCATCAGTTAAAAGTTTTGGACTATTTTTTGTTTTACATACCTTACGGTTGGTAAGAACTTAGTACGTAACTGAAACAGTTAATAACATTTACTGTTATCAATTAAAAGTTTAGGACTATTTTGTTTTACTCACCTTACAGTTGGTAAGAACTTAGTACGTGATTGAAACAGTTAAATAACATTTACTGGCATCAGTTAAAAGTTTAGGACTATTTTGTTTTACGCACCTTACGGTTGGTAAGAACTTATTACGTGATTGATACAGTTAATAACATTTACTGTTATCAATTAAAAGTTTAGGACTATTTTGTTTTACTCACCTTACGGTTGGTAAGAACTTAGTACGTGATTGAAACAGTAAAACCTTCATCGACACACAAATTACCAAAGAAGGACCTTGTGCTGATAATTCCAGGAAACTGAGGACACCATACAGGTTTATACTTGCGTGAGGTACAAGTGACACCGCGGAATCCGAACAGGCTGTTTATAGGCCGGCAAAAACAGCGGTGGAGGGGGATTTACGTCAGTTCTTGTCCTATTAGTTTTATAGTTTCACTGGTATTAACTTCTTCAGTCTCTTGAGAAAAATTAACTGTAGGGGGAAGTTGTACTTTCTCGTAAATATACGAGTACAAGGCGATCCTTTTAATTAGGCTACCATTTGTGTTTTGGAATCAATTTGTTTTACAGCAAAGTAGGCGAGGTTTTTCCTACTTTCACTGACGGATCAACACGTTCACGACGACGGCCGTTTTTACATGTCGTAAAATTTTGTATTATAATAATTAACATAAAATCTCAACTGTAGGCGTAACTTTTTCCGTAAAATTATTAGAATACGTGTCTATATAATATTTCAGGTGTTATTCAACCCGGAAAAACTCTGTTTTATATATTTTAGAGGTTATGTACGAGCGTCGCTGGTGGCACACGACACCTATTTGTAAACCAATGCTATAATAGGCGTGGCACACTGTTATTGATCCGTACACACATTAAGTTTCAAGTAAAGACTCAATAAGTTACAAAATTTCTTTTTTGATGTCTTAGTGTTATAATTGTCAATAAATAGGTGTTACTATTTTGATTGAGTTTCCATTTTAGCTTATCAATAAAGGTCACTAAAAAAATATAATATAACATAGGGCCTAAGGTCAGCAGGCCAAAATATAATATTACGTCATTATATTTAAAATTAAGTTTAAAAATTGAAATGATGCTTCTAAATTTCTATTGAATTTAAATTTGTTATCATTTTAAATTATTTATAAGGTGTGCCAGGGCAAAGAAAAAAATACAATAGAGAAAAATCTCCGACTAAGGTTACTCTAGCATACGTTAAAAAATGGTCGTACAAAACAATTCTAGGCTTCAAACACGGGCGTCATTATAAATAAGCCCATATGTAGTAAGAAAGTGAGTGCGTTCTCGTGGCACACACCGTCTATTTCGAAGACGAGCGTGCGTCACTGGTGACACACTCTCGTCTTACCAAAAGTTGCAGCGTGCGTCGCTAGTGACGCAAGTTGGCATGATCGTGTTAATACGATTTTTTAGACGGGGGCGGTTGGTTGGATGATTCAACTTACAAAAAGACCTCCTTGGGAATGAAATTTTTTTTTTTAAATAATACCTTCAAAAGCTAGCACTATTAAGCTGTTTTGATATTAAAAACATATAAAATAAACGTGAAAATTTCTCCATTTTAGCCAAAAAATCACTTTTTAGATTCCTATTTTACAATTCCTCATTGTGAACACAAGTTGTACTTAAGAAAACATGCTTTTTATTCATTCCTCTTCTTAATATTCCTATCCTCAGAGGCTGAAGTCCGAGTAATTGGACTATTTGCAGCCACTAACGCTGCAAGCTGCAAGTACAATGGAGAAGACCTTATATTATCTATGGAGAAAATAGACAGTAATATTATCTATTTAACTGTAGTTGAACACTGCCGCAAGATGCCGCCAGTAGCGAGCGTTCACACATCTCTCTTAAGGGTTACCATTCTAGTACGTTTATATTCAATGATATAAGCTGCAATACTTGTAAAATTAGGCCTATTTAAACTTTTTGCGCGAAAATAACAAATAATTTGTACTTTTTGTTGTCTTTAAAGTGTAGGCCAACTTTTTAAAAAATACAATTTAAAAAAGCATGACATGTTCTGGTTGGAACCAAGCAGGTCCATTTGGAATTCAAGTTGGATCGGATTCGGAATCGAGAACGCGTCACACACATGTTCGTACTGTTTTAGTTCTTCGCGCTTTAACTCGATTTTTTACATCGTAATTGGATTAATTAATTTTTTCGTTAGATTATCCCATCGCTAATGCAACCCTCTTACTTCTGCCTGTAAAGGTTAGGTAATATTAATAGCAGTGGTTTATTTGCCAGAGAAAACATAACATGTATATTTCTTATAAGCAATTTAACCCTTCGCTGGGCGCGCCTAGGTGTATCACACAACCGGGCGCGCCTCGGCAATTTGGCCGCAATGCCTAATTCCGCTTTTATACCCATATAAACTAATTTTAAGTGGACACATTGCATTATTTTCTATTATACTTTGTTTTTACTTGATTTACTTTAATTTTCAGTTTTTTAATAGTTATATTTATTTAAGAAATATTTAATATTTGAAACATAGACGATAGTTAATGAATACAAACATTTGTCTATTGTATTCAAATTTGTTATCCTTTTAAATTACCTACAAGGTGTGCCAGGGTAAAGAAACAAAAAAACAAAAGACCTAAATCTAATCCGACTAAGGTTACTCTAGTATATTTTAAAATGATCGTACAATATAATTCTGGGCTTCAAACATGAGCGTCATTATAAATAAGCCCATATGTAGTAAGAAAGTGAGTGCGTTCTCGTGGCACACACCGTCTATTAATTCAAACATGAGCGGTGTGTGTTTGTATTTAGTCAAAAATACATTGACTAAATAAATACTGTTCAAATAAAATTTGAGAAAAGTTCGGATTTCATTTTATACAAGTAACACGACAAATATTACGAAATTCTAGTGGTCACACTTATCAAAAAACTAAATTTATAAACAAAGATTTAAAAATTAATATTTACAAATTTAATCTGAATCAACGTCCATTGCTTCAGCTTCGTGCAAACAGCGGTCATCTGGCTGTGATTTTTAAAACATTCTTATTACATTCTTTGCAGACAATTTTGGTTCTGTTATTTTTGTGTGATGCGCAAATGTGATAAATTGGTCTACGTGTTGATTTTCCAGTAACTTGTATTTGCCCAAAAAAAACTTCAAGATCTTGTGGAAGAGTTCGGATTGTCGCTCTAGCTTTCAAGTGTCCACTCATGAAACCGAGTACCAATTTTTTTTCAAAAAGTTTCGTTTCGCTCACTTTAATCCAGATGGTTGAATTTGTAAAATATATTTGCATTTATTCCGGCAATGTCTAAATGCCGATAAAAAAGGGCCATTTTCCAACGTCACGTGCTTCGGGATGTCGAGTAACTGGCACACAATTGATCGACAGTATCAACGCCGCATTTTGTAGCGTTTTAATCCAAATTTACAATAGACTTTTTGGAATCTTCGTCAATAGAATAGAAACAAGGTAGAAAATACTAAACTAAAACACTAAACACAAAACAAAACAGAAAAAGAAGGGTAAAAATGACTATGTATGCACAAATATAGTGAGAATAACTCTACGAAAGCAGTTACACGATTGGGCGCGCCGCGGCAACTTGGCCGCAGACGTAACTATCTCGCATTCATGCCTTATTTCCAGACGGACTGAATATAAGGTGGTATTCTTTTTATACAGTTCGTGTCCCTCAAGGTGGTCTTGACAAATACTCAAAGCCCTGAAAACATTTCTCCATCGATACCTACCGTAAGATGCGAAAATAAAAGATTGCGTCCAACTTGCCGCTGGCGCGCTCTCTTAAGGGTTAAGGCAACGGTCATGTAAACTTTCTGCAGGTTGGTACACTTTTTGTAGACTAATAGATCTAGATTTTCTTCTTCTTCCTTCTTATACGGCCTAAGGGGATCACTTTAAGTTCTCCTATTGGCTGTTCTTTTTGCTTTTAATTCCGCGTAGTAGTTCTTCATGCGGACAGATCTATTTTTCCTCTCGGCTTCGGACATCACCATCTTTTTTCTGTTTATATATGTTCTTATGAATCCCGTTTTATGCTCTTTCATTAGCCTGACATTTCCAGATTCCTCCTCAAACTCTCTTCTTTCAATACCCAGTTCCTTCACGTCCTCTACAGCCAGTTTTAGCCACTTGGGTTGGATTTTCCTCTTCCAGTAAAATTCTGTTAGTTTTTTCAGAAGTTGATTCTCAGGATGCCCTAAGAAAGATATCCTCTTCTTTCTGATGACGTCCGTTAATGGTTCTATCTCCTGGTATATTTCTACGTTAGAGATGTTCTGGTACTTTCCCTCTTGAATGTTCCATTTCCCTATACAGTTTTTAATAATTTTCTTTACAGTTCTCTAATTTTCCTCCTCCATATTTAACTGTCGGATCCCATAATATTTCCGATTATGTTTCCCATAATAATAATTTCATTTAGATTTTCATTATATATCTCCATTCTTTTTTAACATTAATTTATATTTTTATAATTTTACATAAATACTAAATGTACAACTAAATTACACCAAAAGCCGTTAAAAATGAATATTATCACTATTATTAATAATTAAATTCCTTTAATAAATCGTACCTATACCGTCATGCCTGCTAAACATATTGATCCCGGCAAAAACTAAATTCCTTGCGTTTAAATATCTATCAGTTCCTTCTGAAAGTTCCACTTTTTTAAAAACTTTTTCTAAAAATCGGCAAAATTATACACCTTGCCATAAAATTAAAGATGTCTTCTTTCTTTTTTCGATAACATGAAGAGCAGTCAACAATTGCCCTCTCCACTAAAGGCCTGTAATTTAAGTACAACAATCCTACCCTTCATTCAATAAAGTTTTGATATTTGTACATTGCAGTGTAAAAGTGGAACAGTATTAGCTGACAAAATATTACCTTGTTTACTTGTAGTATAACTTCCAGCAAACATCTGACCTTGTCATTCTCACGAGCCCGCGGATGCTTTGGCGAGAAATATTGAATTTTGTATTATTAGATATACATTAAATCTAGAATATGTATATTCTACATAATTATGTTTATAGAAGCAGAAATTTAAATAAAATATAAATCACAAAAATACATAAAATTTTAATGAGATGGTTGCGGTTGATGTTCTTCGATTATCTTACTTATATGCGGGGAAATATTTGTTAATATTAATCGTAAATCACCACGTTCTGATATCTTGAATCGATTTCTCGTCTCAATGAATTATTTACACAGCCAAATCCTGCCTCAACCAAGTAAGAACTAGGAAATGCTAACAATAGTGGTTCGCTGATACTTGTTAATCTGACGTATTTTGTGCGGATGTCTTAGACGACTCCCTGAATTCAATCGACCACCTTCAAAGTTCAATAGAACCCAAGGGGTACACCGGGACCCCTTTGAGAACCCCTGGTTTAGAAACTGGCTACAGAGATGGCAATCTTTTTTTGATACCCAGAGAATGATTTTTTTAAACGAAAAGTTTATGAACCTCGAGGTTTGCTCGAGTTGGAAGTAGAGAACAAGCCTTTTAGTGTTCGATGTGGGTGAATTAAAGGATATGATTTGGACTTAACCTATTGGTCAGAGAACCAGTATTCCTTTATTTAATTTGTTAAATAAAGTAGTGCAAAAAGCCCAATGTAAATAACGCGTGTTAAGCAGGAACACACCTTTTTTTTTAAAAAAAAAACATGAATCAAATAAATTATGAATTTTTTAGGAAACATCATCTTTTCTTTACACGTGTTATAGTAAATAATAATAATAATAGTAAATAAAAATAAGGACCTTTATCAACACTCAAAACGTCCTTTAACTAAATTTGGTGTTAGATAACCTTTTATCATGTTTATCCTTTGTATATGCGATCTTGATCATTATCTGTGGTGGGGTTGGCTGTTGATCCATTAAAATAAATTAAATACATTAACAGTTTACTGGAGGACAATATTTATAAATATAATTGTGTTGAAAGTTTTATACTGGAATAACCGTCCAGTAACTTCTTTCTATTGTCGCGACTGACAGCCAATAATTAACTTACACAAACACTAAGCTGGGTTTGAGATCACGTATAAATCTTCAAATAAGTCAAACAACTGTTCAGCGATCACAATGGCACTTTCACCTTTCACACTGAAAGTTAACAAGATGGCAGCGCCTGTGAAGTTGGCACAGGTGTTATCGGTGTAGAAATGAAATTCTCTCGTGTCCGTCATATCTGTACGGCAGTTCATCTTAGGCTCCTAAAAAACTGATTTCACCATCGTTAAAAAATCTGCATAAATAGTATATTTATTTTCAGAATATTTTGAATACACAGGAATTAACCTGACGACAGTAGAGATTTATTAAGGTTATGTAGTACATTTTCCAATATGTAGGCTGCTCACTTGATGTAATTAATTTTTCTTTGTATCATTCACTTTTGTCAATCTTTGGAATTTCATTTTCGTGATCCATATGAACGAGCTGTGTCAGTGATTTTTATTATTATTTTGAACCAACACAAATGTACAGCGCCAAACGTAGCGAACTGTTGGCCGGTGTTTCAGTTTTATACTACAAATTAGTCATATGCTGCTATCTAGCAGACATATCTCAAACTTCTTCATTATAAAATAACAATATAATCCATGCTGCTACCTGTAGATCTTTTTTAGAACAATTAGACTTAATTTAACTAAAGAGACTTTAACTAGAACATATTTTAAGAAAACACGTTTTACAATGACATATTCTTTGAATGAAATATAATTTGAAAGAATTACAATGCTCTCTCTCTCTCTATATATATATATATATATATATGTTTTACTTTTTCAAATAAGAAGATTTTGTATTACAATAGGTTTTAACTACACAGTATGTATTGAAAGTACAGGTAGGTCCTACAGAAAGCTTATAATGAACATACACAAATTTTGATTATAGGCCCTAACAGTTTCAAAATGTTCCTTCTAGGAATGAAAAAAGGTTTTTACTTTGTGTGTGTGTAATAAAGTTTATTCTTCTCAACACTTTTTTATTCTTATACAATCAAGAACAATTTTCTATTGTTTCAAAGTATTTTAGCCAAAACAAAAACATAAAAATGAACACAAATAATTTTTTCAAAATTTATCGATTTCTGATCAAATTTAACGTGGCACAAAGGTACCAAACAAAATGTATTGATTAGTTTTGCCCACTAAAAAAAAGTAAATTTGCAGTTATTGACAAAAAAGTGGCCCAAATTCTCAAAACCAGTTCATTGAAATTAGCTGAAATGTAAAGATTAAAGGCCCTGTATGTACCTATTATAAATTATGTTCATAATTAATGATTTTATTTATAATCTCATAATCCTGGTTCTCCTCTATAAGATCAAATTAATTGGATTTAATTAATCAATTGTGAGGTCCTATAAGATTTAATGAACACTAATGAAGGAAAAATCCCAAACAGAAAACATTTTCAAACTGTAGCCTAACCCGAAAAAAATATGTAAATAATGTGTACAAACACATACTTTAAACAAGATAACAAATACTATAAACAAAATATAAAAATGCTGTTATTCAAAATGCTAATATTTTTGAATATTAGTACAGCTGATCAATAATAATTATTTCTTAAGCATCAAATACAGCATGAATTAACTTGCTACAATTATTGCCCAATCAACTTGCTTGTTTGCACTGAGGTAATAAAATTGTGCAAGATATTGATGACATTTTCTTCCAAGAGCAATGAAAATGCTTTTCTCCAAAAATAGTGCATGCATGTTTAACAGTGTGTAGTGTTGCTGCTTCACCTTATATTCAAGAACACCTTGTAGGTAGTCAAACAAAAACAAGACGATCTAAAAAGCTAATTTTGCTGCTGCTTCTACCCCTCCTCCTATATTTATTTTCAAACTAAATTTTATAAAGCTGAATGAGACAAAATCTGTTCATGTTACTTTTACTAACAGAAAATTCAATTATCTTCCCATGGTTATCAATCAACCAGTGATCCCACAAGATCATAATGCAAAATACTTGGTCATGATACTGGACGCACGACTGCGCTGGAAGGTACATGTCAAAAAGAAACGTAATGAACTGAATCTGAAACTAAGGGAAATGCATTGGCTTCTTGGGCGACATTCTGAGTTGTCAGTGCACAATAAATTATTACTTTATAAACAAGTCCTAAAATCCATCTGGGCATATGGTGTGCAGCTTTGGGGCTGCACGAAAAGAAGCAATATTAAAATTATTCAAACGTTTCAAAAATAAAGTACTGAGAGGCATTGTTAATGCCCCATGGTACATATGCAATGATGATCTTAAGGATTTACAAATTGCTACAGTTCATGAAGAGGTTCGGCGATTTGCTAGGAAGCATGAATAAAGACTGTATAAGCACCATAACATCGAGATGCTACAAGTTCTCGACAATTCGGTTCAAGTTCGGCGGTTGGACAGGATAAAACCGTTTGATTTGGGCTAAGACAAGATTGATACAACTGTCATAAGATCAAGTGATTTTTGGATTTTGGAGTGCGCCATAGGATGTGCAACCAACTAACGCTTTCATTTCATAGATATATTGATAGATGGACTAAGTTCAGTTTCAATTGTATTAAAATAAAATAATAATAATAATAAAAAATAAAACTCCGCTATGCCGGTCCCAAGCCCGGGGCCCCATCGCGCAAGTGATGGGGAAGGAGGAGGGGGAGGAGTAACAACCTCGTTAAAAAACCAGGGTCCATCTGGCTTCGGATGGTAGTACCCTGTTAAAGAGCCCCTGCCTAGGGTTACTAGGTGAAAACTGGCCAACGGTCTCAATGGCGGAAGAGGAGAAGAGTCTCCCAACGGCAGAGAGGGCGGAGGAGCTACCCAAAATCCCTAAGGCGTCTGTACCCAGATTGGGCGGCCTTGGGTCAGCGTCTGTACCCCAGGTTAGGGGCGGCTGGAAGGAACCTCCAGGGCTAACAACCTTGGTTGTAAATTGGTGACTCTAGTAGTTACCCCCAAATACATTAATATCAATCATGGGAAAGTGTGATGGAAAAAATAATACCCCAGGTGGACAATCCACCGCACCACTGTGCGCAAGCAGACATTCGGATTCTGGGGAGTCTGCAACATTACACAGAGACGAGTTGGAGCGTCCTGGAATCTCAAACAAAATCAAACATAAACACCCGAATTTCATAGCTACCGTCAATATCAACTCTCTTCTTAAGACTGGAAAGTTAAAACACCTTATAGACACTCTCAGAAATCATCGAATTATCATAACGGCCCTCCAGGAAACCAGATTTATGGACGAGAACAATTTCGACTCAGAAGGGTTCAGAATATACAAGGGAAAAGTAGGGGAAAGAGTCATGAAAAACATGCCGCATCTAGGAACTGGCTTCATAATAAACAAAAATGTCCTGAATTCCATAGACAAATTTGAATCCCAGTCTGAAAGACTCTCAACGTTGGTTTTCAAATCCGTCAATAGAGTGTACACTGTTGTGAATGCCCATGCCCCTATAAACGAGGATAATAGAAAGAACAAGGAAAAAGTAGAACTCTTTTGGGATCAGCTAGACGATGTCATCCAAAGGGTGCCAGAGAAACATAACATCATACTAATGGGAGACTTTAATGCCCAGATAGGGAAGGAGAGAAAATATCGTCACATTGTTGGGGAATACCCGGCGCATAGCAGGACTAATCAAAATGGCGTCAGACTTATCGAGTTATGCCAAGCCCATGGCATGGTTCTAAAATCCACAGCTTTTAAAAAGCTTCCTAGAAAACAGAAAACGTGGATTTCACCAAACCCAAACTTGGGTGAATTCCAATTGGACCATGTGGCTATCCGACGGAAGTTCCATAAAGAGATACAAAATGTCAAAGTCATGAGGGGAGCAGACCTAGACTCGGATCATTACCTGTCGAAGGTAAAAATTAAAATCATCCCCAAAAAGAGAGGCAGTGGCATCAAACTAAAAAGTAAACTATATGATCCGGAGAAAATCTTAAATTCAAAAGAATACCATCATTCAACAAAGGATATACACAACCAAGATTGGGATCAAATGAAAGGGAACCTATTATCAAAAGCCGAACAAGTAGCCCCTATAACAAAAGTCAAAAGGCATGTGTGGTGGTCGGAAGAATGCGACGATCTATTGAAACAAAGGAAAGAAGCTTGGCACAGATGGCAGTCGCAACGAAAGGAAAACAATAGACAAAACTACTTGAATATTAGAAAGATGGTAAATAAAAATATCAAAAAATTAAGAAGGCCTACGAAAACCAGATGCTAGCCCAAATGGATGAGGATTTTGCTAAGAACAAGACAAGGAGTTTTTACAAGGTTTTTAGACAGAGACTAACAAAGTATAACCCACCAACCCTACAATTACGGGACAAGAACGGAATTATGGCACATAACAACAAAGATAACTGCAGGATACTAGCCGACTATTTTAAAAATCTCCTCAACTGTGAAACACCAGTTGAAAAAATGACATTTAGTGTCCCCATAAATACTAACCCTGACTCACAGCTGCCAACTGTTGAGGAGCTGGAAACGATCATATCTAGCCTTAAAAACAACAAAGCATCAGGAGAAAATCAGATCACAGCCGAACTTTGGAAGAATGCCAGCAAGGAAGCAATAGAATCCCTACAAAAAGTTTTTCAGGAAATCTGGCTAAAGGAAATGATTCCAGAAGAATGGAAGATGGCCCTTATCCACCCAATCCACAAGAAGGGGATAAAAAGGACCCCAACAACTACAGGGGCATATCTCTTTTGGATGTTACCTATAAGATATTCTCGAGGGCCTTACTTAATAGAGCAGAACCACAATTAGATTATCAGTTGGGAGAATATCAAGCTGGATTCAGAAAGGGGAGATCTTGTCCGAGCAAATATTGAATCTCAAAAATCTCATAGCCTATCAGAAGTCGAAGGGCGAAGAAGTATGTCATCGCTTTCATTGACTTCCAAAAGGCGTATGACTCATTAGATCGGGAAGCTCTCCTTGCTATATTAAAAGAACTAGGTCTGGATGGCAAAACAACAAACCTCATCAGGGAAAGCCTCACTAATACATTTTCCAAAGTTAAATTCATGGGGAATTGTCAGCCCCTTTTGAGATCAAAACTGGTGTCACGACAGGGTGACGGACTGTCCCCTCTCCTGTTCAACTGTGTCTTGGAGAAGGTAGTCAGGGAATGGGATAAAACAGCCAGTGCCGACTGGGATCGGTAAACAGGGACATTAAGATCAAGTGTTTGGCTTTTGCAGATGACATGGCTTTACTGGCCGAGACATGGGAGGAAGCCAGGGAGCAGTCCCTCGAACTGCTGAAGCAGGCGAGGAAGGTAGGCCTCAAAATCGCCTTTGGAAAGACCAAAATAATAACAAACATTAAGAATCCTCCAAAATATTTGAAAGTGGGGAACAGAAAATGGAGATTGTCAGGAGTTCAAGTACCTCGGAGAGTGGATCAGCTGGAATGGTCTAGAGAAGAAAGCCATGGAATCTAGACGAAACAAAATGGAAATAGCTTTCCAGCTCACAAAAGACACCTATAACAAAAATCACTCTCCTGGAATGCCAAGATAAGACATTATAATACTGTAGTCAAGCCTGAAGCCCTTTACGCTGCGGAAAACGTTGTCCATAACGACTTATGGACCAATGGAAAAGTTGGAGATCAAAGAAAGAAAAATTCTACGGAAAATTCTAGGTCCCAAATTCTATAATAATAAACTTGTGCACATTAGTAATGAGACCCTGTATAGGAGGACCGAAAAGATGTCCCATACAATAAAGAAAAGGAGGATTGACTTCTATGGTCACATCCTACGAATGGACCCGAAAAAGGATAACAAAAAGGATCTTCGACTTTTTCATAATAAGAAAACCAAACTGAACTGGTTTAAGGAGATAGAGAGGGACCTCGAGAGTTTCAAATTACAGAAGAGATGCTTGCAGATAGATCCGCAAAGAGTATAATCGAAGGTAAAATGAAGAGGTTCCAGGACAGGGTCAAGACCAAAATACCATATAGGATTTCTGAGGCAGAGAGGACGGCAAGATCTGAAAGGATGAAGAAATACTGGGCGGACAGGAGAGCACGACACACTGAGCATTGATTGATCAATCGTCCCCCAAAGTGGGTGAAACATAGAAAAAAATAAAAAATAAATACATTTTGAAATCTGGTTGTACAAAAATATAACTATCCTAAAAAAACAAAGGAAAAAAGGAACACTACAATTAGCTTTGCCATGATTATTTGCTTTGAGTTCTTTTGTTTACACTTTATAAGCATTTGATTTTATTGTTTTTGAATTTAAAATGAAATGCAAAGTGTAATATTCACGAATAAAACTTTAAAATTAAATTAAAAACTGATCATATATTTAGTAAAAGTCAGAAATCTAGGAACACTGTAAATCAAAGCAAAAGATACTGTATTACAGACAATCTGATACTGATTAAACTGACATAAAATGGAGCGATGCACAAATTTTCTAGCAATATACTGTTTTCATTCTGTTCTAATAACTAAATATAAAGTAAACTGTAATAGAAGTAGGGAATTTTTGTGCCTAGTAATTTCAACAACATCCTGTTTAATTCATTGACAGAGGTATTACAGCCTATTGGCAGCCAATTCCCACAGAACACTACGCTTTTTAATTCCATTTTAAAATTATTTACTTCATATATTCACGTAATTCCGGCAAAAGTTCCCAATACGAAATTAAAGCACATAATTCGCAAGACATATATCTTTTTCTGTTATTTTGTTTCATGGAAGTATTAAGTGTCAAATGAAATTTTGGACATATTAGGAAACTAAAAAGTACTCTCTACGAGTAGTGAACTATTTAAACGGAAACAAAACCTGTCCTCTGACTCATTTTGCACAACTCTTTGAAAGCGTTGTAGTTTATTCTCGGATGTGTTTACGTGAACAGTGAGACCAAGTCTCACGATAAGTGTTGCAAGTTAATCGCTTATGTATTTGAGGCTTTATGGAAACTTTAGTACTGTGTAGCCCTTGTTAGAAGTTTAATTAAGAAAGTTGTATAGTTTCCTCCAAATTCAAAAACTAAATATTTAAAATAAGTCTTCAACCATATTTCTATGACTTACCAATTCCTCAAAATATTATTTTCAAATCTGACCATACAGAATTATATATAAGGATTTACGGTTTGAGAGATACTATAAAATGAAAACAAACTTTTTGAACTCCATCCAGCTTTGTCGATTTTTTGTTGGTATCTTATTAAATATTTTGAGAGGTAGCCTTTCATACCTTACTCTCTTTGTTAAATGCATAAGAGCTTCCCTTTTTAAAACAATTTAACGTGAAGATTGTGCGTACAAGTTTTTTTGTACCATCTATTTGAACGTTATAAGTACGTACCCTGTTTCTTGTTCCCGGCCAAATAATTGATGAAACAAGTTGTACCTTTTACCTGATAAATGCAGGCAAATGTAAATATGATATTTGCTAAACCACTTGTGACCTATTATAAAGACATGTTACAACTAATGGCCAAACAAATAACTTATCAATCCATTATTGCTCTCAATCAACTTCAAAATATTTGTGAATACCATGATAAAATTCTACTTCAACTTCTAAAACACATTCTCAATAATTCACAAATAAAGTGAAACCTTGCCAGAGGTACACCAAATTGACCTTTTTCTGGTCATAATGGAACAAAATGTCCTGAATTCCATAGACAAATTTGAATCCCAGTCTGAAAGACTCTCTAACGTTGGTTTTCAAACCCGTCAATATTAAATTGTACACTGCTGTGGAATACTCATACCCCTATAAACTTGAGGATAATAGAAGAACAAGAACATGGTAGGTCTCTTTGGGATCAGCTAAGACTTATGTCATCCAAAGGGTGCCAGAGAAACATAACATCATACCAATGGGAGACTGTAATGCCTAGATAGAGAAGGAGAGAAAATATCGCCACATTGTTGCCAAAGAATACAGTTATATGCTTAGGACTAATCAAAATGATGCCAGACACCACTCAGAACATACCAAGCCCATGGTATGGTTCTAAAATCCACAGCGCAAAAAGCTTCCTAAGAAAACAGAAAGCATTAAGATTTCCACCAAGACCCAAACTTGGGTGAATTCCAATTGGACCCGTGTGGCTATCCCATCTGAAGTTCCAGTGAAGATACAAAAATGTCAAAGCCATGAGGAGCAGACCCAGACTCGGACCATTACCTGTCGAAGGCTTAAAATTAAAATCAACCTCAAAAGAGAGGCAGTGGCATCAAACTAAAAAGTGCAAACTATATGATCCGGAGAAATGCTTTAAATTAAAAGAATAGCCATCATTCAACGAAGTATATACACACAACCAAGATTGGGATCAAATGAAAGTGGAACCTATTATCAAAAAGCTGAACATGTAGCCTCATAACAAAAGCCAAAAGGCATGTGTAGTGGTCGGAAGAACGCGATTTATTTATTCAAACAAAGAAAGAAGCTTGGCTGGATGGCAGTCGCAACGAAGGAAAACAAACTAGACAAAACTACTTGAATATTAGAAAGATGTTAAAAATAAAATTACTAAAAATTAAGAAGGCTCTAGAAAGAGAGGCAGATACCAGCTCAAATGGATGAGGATTTTGCTAAGAACAAGACCAAGGAGTTTTTACAAGGTTTTTAGACAGAGACTAACAAGTATAACCCACCAACCCTACAATTCACGGGACAAGAAGCCGGAATTATGGCACATAACAATATAATATAATCTGGCAAGAGATTGAGCTGACTTTATTTTAAGTAATCTCCCCATCTGTAAAACACCAGTTGAAAGTAAATGACATTGAGTGTCCTGGTAAATACGAACCCTGACTCATGAGCTGCCTGCCAACTGGTTGAGGAGCTGGAGAAGCGATCATATACAGCCTCAAATACAGCAAAGCATCAGGAGAAAAACTGAGATCATGAGCCGAACTTTGGAAGAATTGCCAGCAAGGAAGCAACAGAATCCCTACAAAAAAGTGTTCAGAAATCTCACTAAGGAAATGGATCTGTGAAGTGAGCTGAAGATGGCCATCATCCACTAACTCACAAGAAGGGGGATAAAAAGACCCCTATTTCTTCATAGAGGCATATCTCTTTTGGATGTTACCTATAAGATATTCTCGAGGGCCTTACTTAATAGGAGCAGAAAAAAAAATAAATAAATAAAATAATAAATTTTGATGTCTGGTTGTGCAAAAATATAACTATTCTAAAAAAACAAAGGAAAAAAGGAACACTACAATCAGCTTTGCCATGATTATTTGCTTTGAGTTCTTTTGTTTACACTTTATAAGCATTTGATTTTATTGTTTTTGAATTTAAAATGAAATGCAAAGTGTAATATTCACGAATAAAACTTTAAAATTAAATTAAAAACTGATCATATATTTAGTAAAAGTCAGAAATCTAGGAACACTGTAAATCAAAGCAAAAGATACTGTATTACAGACAATCTGATACTGATTAAACTGACATAAAATGGAGCGATGCACAAATTTTTTAGCATATACTGTTTTCATTCTGTTCTAATAACTAAATATAAAGTAAACTGTAATAGAAGTAGGGAATTTTTGTGCCTAGTAATTTCAACAACATCCTGTTTAATTCATTGACAGAGGTATTACAGCCTATTGGCAGCCAATTCCCACAGAACACTTCGCTTTTTAATTCCATTTTAAAATTATTTACTTCATATATTCACGTAATTCCGGCAAAAGTTCCCAATACGAAATTAAAGCACATGATTCGCAAAACATATTTCTTTCTGTTATTTTGTTTTATGGAAGTATTAAGTGTCAAATGAAATTTTGGACATATTAGGAAACTAAAAGTACTCTCTACGAGTAGTGAACTATTTAAACGGAAACAAAACCTGTCCTCTGACTCATTTTGCACAACTCTTTGAAAGCGTTGCGGTTTATTCTCGGATGTGTTTACGTGCACAGTGAGACCAAGTCTCACGATAAATGTTGCAAGTTAATCGCTTATGTATTCGAGGCTTTATGGAAACTTTAGCACTGTGTAGCCCTTCTTAGAAGTTTAATTAAGAAAGTTTTATAGTTTCCTCCAAATTCAAAAACTAAATATTTAAAATAAGTCTTCAACCATATTTCTATGACTTACCAATTCCTCAAAATATTATTTTCAAATCTGACCATACAGAATTATATATATGGATTTACGGTTTTAGAGAAGTATACTATAAAATGAAAACAAACTTTTTGAACTCCATCCAGCTTTGTCGATTTTTTGTTGGTATCTTATAACTTAAATATTTTGAGAGGTAGCCTTTCATACCTTACTCTCTTTGATAAAAGCATAAGAGCTTCCCTTTTTAAAACAATTTAACGTGAAGATTGTGCGTACAAGTTTTTTTGTACCATCTATTTGAACGTTATAAGTACGTACCCTGTTTCTTGTTCCCGGCCAAATAATTGATGAAACAAGTTGTACCTTTTACCTGATAAATGCAGGCAAATGTAAATATGATATTTGCTAAACCACTTGTGACCTATTATAAAGACATGTTACAACTAATGGCCAAACAAACAACTTATCAATCCATTATTGCTCTCAATCAACTTCAAAATATTTGTGAATACCATGATAAAATTCTACTTCAACTTCTAAAATACATTCTCAATAATTCACAAATAAAGTGAAACCTTGCCAGAGGTACACCAAATTGACCTTTTTTCTGGTTTGACAATTTAAATTTTAATCATACATTAATAATCATAATTATTCGTTAAGTAAAATAAATAATTAGACAGTAATTTATTAATGTTTTCCTTAAATTGTAAGATTTCTTACAATGATTTTAATTACGACTTATTCATGTATGATTAAAATGTTAGCAAAAATATATCAAGGAGACAACGGGAAATCAGATTTCTTAAATACGGATGAAAATTGGTTGAGTAGTTTTTGAGAAATTAAAAAAAATCTAGCTACTTTAATGGACTGAGTGAAAAAATGTCTCTGTTTTAACTTGATTGTTCAGCATTTGGTTGTGTTTGTTTGCTATGCAATTTTGGTCAAACGCATTGACCGATTATTTTGAAATTTAATACAAAGGTACCCTGTATAAAATCCAAATGGCATATATGTAAGATTTTCCCCACTTATTTCTGTTTAAGATGGCTGCTTTTCTTTTAACAATGACAAGTGTATTTGTTGGTTATTTCCTATAATACTGATTTACTGGCCAAGACCTATTGCAATGAATTTTGACCGCTTCTTGGAGAAAGCATACAATTTCCAATAAAGTTGGTCCTAGTATTATGTTTTATAAATATTATGGTTATCGGTTAAATTCGTGGAAAAGATTATGAGCGTGTCAAAGCGATGGTCAGGCAATTAATGAAGAATATACTGCAAGGTCTACTAGTTTTAGAGTTATGTTGTTATTTGTGAAACCCATCAGGAAAATGTGCATCAGAAAAGTTATTTTTTAAAAATTTGAAACAAATTGGTATAGTAGTTTCTGTTCAAGGATGACACATTCATAAATGGATATCTAGCTAAAAATATATTCTTAATGATATTTAGAGACTTTCATTGATTTGTGAAAAATAAACATATACAAATTTTGAGATGACTGTAATTGCCTTTTTTAAATGTAGAAAATATAATGCATTTGTTTCAGTATAATTAAATTAATTATACTTTCTTGTTTAACAAAACTGAAATTATAAAATTTTGTTTAAAATTTTTTTTTTATAGGCGAAGAGTACATTAAGGCTATTATTGCCTAAACACAACTACTAGCGAAACAAAAAGGACGATAAAACTTG
This sequence comes from Callitettix versicolor, assembly GCA_022606455.1. Taxonomy (NCBI): domain Eukaryota; kingdom Metazoa; phylum Arthropoda; class Insecta; order Hemiptera; family Cercopidae; genus Callitettix; species Callitettix versicolor. The sequence continues at coordinate 9,638,535 of CM040188.1, read as the reverse complement.
ACACTACTTACACACTAGATAACATATACAACAAGAATGAATAATTTAAAATCAAAACAATATAAAGGTGGACTGTAAAGTGGTCCTAATCAAACAGAAAGATAATAAATATTATGAAACACAATAAAATTACTTAAACTAGTTAACAAGAATATGAGCTATATAAAAAAATTATATAAATACTAGAAAAAATTAAATTAAATATACTGATATATGTGCAAGTGCCTTAGGAAGGCCAAAATGCGATCAATGACTCGTCTCCCAAGATCGTCTGCATACAGTTTCCTAATCCATATATTTTACGCATGTTTCTAAAATAATCACAGTCTAAGAGCAAACGTTTGACTGAGGTGGTTTCTCCACAGAATTGGCATGTAGGTGGCTCCCCACACCTCATTAGAAAACCATGTGTCAACAATGAATGATCAATGCGGAGGCGTGTAAAGACGATCTCTTCCCTACGACTTATTCTTACAGACGACCCCCAAGGGCGAACAGTATGTTTAATTACCCTCCATTTGTTACTGTCCATTCATCTTCCTAATGCATTCAAAAGAATGACTATTAGCAAATTTAACATGCAAACATATAGGCTTGTCTTGAACCCCCAACAATTTTATATAACTATATTGTTTTTGTTATTTTAAGAAATCTACTTTATTAAATAACTCTTTAATGACAAGTGTTTGAGATACATGAATAATCATATAGAATTTGTATGATCATAAGTATTCATAAATGTCAAATAGTTTGTAAAAATATAGCCTGCATTTACACTTATATAAATCTAATGATTTTAGTTTCAAATTTTAGCGTTTTTCAAATTTTAATTTCTGTGGCTTTTATCTGACTTTTATCTCATTCAAGTCTTCATACATTTATCCCAATATAAACACACCAAAAGCTTACATTGTAGTTTTCTTCTTTCGTACAAAATCTTAAGAAAGTACTCGAATAATTATTTCCATACACTGCGGTTAAACAATTAAAATATTATGATTTTCATAGGTTTTAGAACATCAACAAAGAAATTAATTGTAATTGTAAATTTAATATTGCTTTGTTTTGCTTAGCCTAATTAATTATTTTTTATTAGTTAATGCATAGACGTTACTTTATATTTATTAATTATTACTCTGTTTCTAACAACCTTGTCAGTAAATTATAATGCAATGATTTCCTTCTTTGTGTTTATAATTATTTTTTAAAGTGAAAACTTCTACAGGCAGTCCTAACACTTTTTTGTTTAAGGGAATAGCATGACATTTAAAAAGAACACCACAATTGCTATATAAAAATTACTAATATTCTTGAAGTGAATTTAATTCTACCAGTGAGCTGGTTGTTTCCACTACTTAGTGCTACGGTTTCTGCTTATGAAACTAAAGGATGTGAGTTCAAAACCAGCAACTGACAAATATTTTTAACATTTAATATTTATGTGTTTTAAAAATTATGTGTATAAATAAGTTTTATGATAATTAAAATACTATTATATTACATAGTTGATACAAAATGTTTTAAAGTATTTATAGTCAAATATACCTTATATACATAATAAATATTTAAATTACTAACAAATTCTGTAGTACTACACACTAGTCCAGTCACAGTTATGAGAGAATTAACATATTATTGGATTTATTACAAGGCTGATGTTTTATATTTCTTTACATACAATATAAGTAAGTGTCTATTTACCGTAATTGTATATAATTTCAGTTTTGTAATAAGATCAGTAATTCAATTGGATTTTAAGAAAATCCAATCTGTTCAATCTAAGAAAAACAGTTTTAAGTTAGAGCATAATTTTTATCAAATATTTTTTCACATGACTTCACTAAGAGAATTAAATTGATCCAATAATTATCAAGTGTTGCGTAATTATTTCTGGATAAGTTTAATTGTATTTGTTTTTC
>CM040188.1:9484471-9636516 GCA_022606455.1 Callitettix versicolor | reverse complement strand
TAATTGTCAAAAATGCAACGGAAGGAGCGGATTTTTCCAAAGTCTCGCCCTTTTTAATTAATAAAGCCATTGTTGGTAGGGCAGGCCCCGTAGTTTCTATCAAGAAACTACAAAACGGGACTTTACTTGTACAAACAAACAGCGACAAACAGACCCAGTCACTATTAAAAATGACTTCCTTCTTTGAAACAGTCAAGGTATCTGTGGAACCCCACAGAACCTTAAATTTTGCAAAAGGTGTCATAAGTTGCCGAGATCTTTTACATGTAGATCTAAGTGAAATTAAGACGGAGTTAACTTCAGAAGCTGTAGTTGATGTCTGCAGGATAATGCGAATGGAAAAGGGACAAAAAATCCCCACAACCTCCTTGATCTTGACATTTGGAAAACCTAAAATACCTGATCATATCTATGCTGGTTATCAAAGGCTGTCGGTGAGGCCATATGTTCCGAATCCAAGGCGTTGTTTTAAATGTCAAGGCTTCGGTCATATGAGTTCGTCGTGCATGAAGCCTGAGGTTTGCGGAAATTGCGGTATTCAAAGTCATTCTGGTGCAGGTTGTCAAGTTAGCCCGCAATGTGTGAATTGTGGCGGTGATCATCCCGCTCGATCTCCGATCTGCCCCAAGATTCTAGAAGAAAAATCTATTCTTACAATAATGGCCAAAGATAAGGTATCCTTTTCTGAAGCCAAGAAGATCTATAAAAGCTCTAAGCCTCTTATAAGTGGAAAATCGTTTGCATCTGCTACAGCCAATCAAAAAATGTCTTGCGTGAATTGTGATGAGCTAACCAAAACTGTAAAAGTTTTGACTGATCAAGTTGCTCAGTTGTTAGCTATGTTAACGTCCAATGTCGCACAAATTTCGGTTCCGGTTGTGAAGGAAGGCCCTACTTTGCTTTCTCCTGTAAAAGTAACTCCTGAGCCTACTTTTAAAAAAGAGCTTAAATTTCCAGTGACCAAGCCACGAATGACAACGTCGCAAGTGTTGAAGCCTGTTGACAAAAAAACCACTCCAGGACTGGAATACTTTTTTTAAAAAAAATCAAACACTTGTCCACCGACTGTTGGACCTAAAAATAAAAATTCTACTATAGGAAAAAACCTTGTTAAAAAAAATGAAAAAATTTCTAAAGGAGGTTCTAGTACTAAACCTCTTGTAAACAAAACCAAAAAATCATCAGAGTCTGACATTAGTTGTGACTCTGTGTCTGTTGATTCTGACCAATCTAAAGCATGCTCTATTGAAAATATGAATCCTATCATAACTAAAGTATTAATTTTCAATGTCAACGTCTTCCATTTACAACAATGTGATACAGTGGAACATTAACGGAGCCAAAAGTCATATTGAAGATTTAAAACTTCTTGTACGAGATACGTCTCCATTATTCATTTGCCTTCAAGAGACGCACTTTCACCAATCGCACACTTTCAATTTAAGGGGGTATTCTGTTGTCAGGGACGACTTTATAACAGAAGAACAAGCGAAGGGTGAGGTAGCCATACTCGCTCGTGACTCTATTGATGCCGTTCCTGTGGACATAATAACTCCTTTACAAGCTGTCGCAGTTCAGACTACCGTACCATTTAAACTTACCATATGTTGCATTTATTTACTGCCTAGCTATGCCTTCCAAAACAACGACTTAGTTAACTTATTAATTCAGTTACCTGTCCCTTTTCTATTGATGGGTGATTTTAATGCTCACCACACATCGTGGGGCTCTGCTACTTGTAACTCACGAGGAAACCGAATTGACAATATAAGGACTACATTAGATCTATGTCTTTTAAATAATGGTTCCCCAACACACTTATCGTCTTCTACAGGTGGTTGGACAGTCGTTGATTTGACCTTTTGCAGTCCAATTTTGGCAACGAAGTTCGAATGGTCGGCGATGTCTGATCTTTACGGCAGCGATCATACTCCGATTAATGTTTCACTTTGTACATTCCACCGTCCGAATCAACGCCCTCCGCGGTGGATTCTACAAAAGGCACAATGGGTGGATTTCACAGAGCAATTTGTATCACCTGACATTGAAGATTTTAACTCTATTAATGAAATAGTACAAACTTTAACTGAAAATATTTTAGATGTAGCACATAAAACTATTCCTCAAACCTCGACTCATCAATCTCGTCCCCCCGTTCCTTGGTGGACTGAGGACTGTAAGCATGCCTTCCTTTTACGAAGACGAGCTCTAAGAAGGTTCAACAGACGACCAACGAATGAAAATCTTGAGAGGTATAAAATTCTCCGAGCTAGAGCTCATAGAATATTTAGACAAAAGTAGAAGGAATTCTTGGACCCAGTATATTAACACAATATCAAGAACAACACCAGTATCAATTGTTTGGAAGAAACTCCGTTCCGTTTCTGGTTCATCTCCATCAACTCCCTTGATGGGCATCAAACAACGGAATGGAATAATAAGTTTTGATCCTCGAGATATTGTTAATACATTGGGTTTATGTTTTGCAGATTATTCTTCGTCTACTTCCTATAGCAATGGTTTTTGTCTTTTCAAAAATACCCAAGAAGCAATGTCATTCGTCGTTGGTACGTCTGTTTCTCCTTTGAACGTGCCCTTCTCAATAGAAGAGCTGGAATCTGCACTGTCATACTCTTCAGATTCAGCACCAGGCCCTCATAACCTTGTATATTCCATGATTAAAAATCTTCCAACATCGGGGAGGATTTCCCTCCTAAAGATATACAATCGTATGTTTGAGGAACACTCTTTCCCTGATGTTTGGTTGGAAGCAACAGTGATTCCTATTCTTAAGCCAGGCAAAGATAAAACTGATCCAAACAGCTACCGCCCTGTTTCTCTTACTAGTGTGTTATGCAAGCTAGTGGAGAAAATGGTAAATCGCCGTCTTGTTTGACATTTAGAAAATAATAATTTACTCACTAAGGACCAGTGCGGTTTTAGGCATGGGCGATCTTCCATCGATCAGTTAGTTTTATTAGAATCTGCAATCAAAAATGCCTTTCTGTTACGTCAAACACTTGTTGCAATATTCTTTGACCTAGAGAAGGCATATGATATGGCTTGGAGAAGAGGAATACTAAATACATTAAAATCATGGGGTATACAAGGTAATATACTAGGTTTTATTAAAAATTTTCTCTCAAACAGATATTTCAGAGTACGCCTTGGATCCACATTGTCAGATCGTTTTCGGTTAGAGAATGGCGTCCTGCTGGGAAGTGTACTTAGTGTGACCTTGTTTGCCATTGCTATCAATAGTATAACTACTAATGTGCGGTCTCCTGTTCGCTGTTCTCTATTTGTGGATGACTTTGCAATTTATGTTGGTGCTAGAAGTTTGGCCACAGCTGAAAGAACACTTCAGCTTACAGTAAATAGATTGCAGTCATGGACGAATTCTACTGGGTTTAAATTTTCTGCTGCTAAAACTCAATGTATTGCCTTCAGTCGCCGTCGACAGATCCGAACTCCTTCAATATTTCTCGATGGTACAGAAATTCGGACCATTTCATCTGTTCGATTTTTGGGGTTAATATTCGACCAAAGACTATCATGGAACCCTCATTTGCGTGATTTAAAGTTACGATGTAACAAAATTCTCGATATGTTGAGGGTGCTTAGTGGTTCTCGATGGGGCGCTGATAGAACTTGTATGATGATGTTTTACCGTGCGGTGATTCATTCGCGAATTGATTATGGCAGCATTGTATATTCATCTGCTAAACCATCGATTTTAAAGAAACTTCATAACTCTGCAATCCGTCTTGTTTCTGGTGCTTTCCGTTCAAGTCCCGTCGTGAGTGTTCTCGCCGATGCTGGCGAACCATCACTCTCTCGTCGGAGACAACAGTTACAACTGAGTTACGTATGTAATTTATCGTGTAAACCGTGGCACCCTGCTTATAATACAACTTTCCACAATCAGTTGCTCCAACAATATGAATCCCGACCGCATGCTACTGAGCCTGTTGGCGTTAGAACATCCCGGTTTTTTGAAGACTTGCGTATTGAACTACCCCCAATGTTTGAAAGGTCCTTTTGTCTTGTCCCTCCATGGAAAATCAATATGCCGACCTTTGATTTCTCCTTGTGTGCATACCTGAAAGACAACACTCCTAACATTGTGTATCAACGTGAGTTTTTTCGACTGACTAGTTCATATCCATCTGCTAAATTTATTTTCACAGACGGCTCTAAGATGAATAACAATGTTGGGTGTGCATTTTACTCACTGGACGAAACGTATAAGTATGGATTACCCTCAACTTGTAGTGTCTTTACAGCCGAACTCTTTGCCATCTTAAAGGCTCTAAACACTATTGAATTCGATAGGTTACATTACGTAGTTTGTTCCGATTCAAAAAGTGCAATCCAGGATATGTATTCGGTAAACCCTCTGGTTCAAGATATTCTGTGCTCTGTCCATAGACTTGAACTACGAGGTGCAAGATTATCTTTTATCTGGATTCCTGGCCACTGTGGAATATTTGGAAACACTGTAGCGGATAATGCGGCAAAGGAAGCTACCATTCTACCGCCATGCACTCAACGTGTAATTTTGTCTGACTTTCTTTGTACGTAAAACATTTAATTCTTCTACAGTGGGAAAATGAATGGGCAGCTACAAGCAGTAACAAATTGAGGGTAATTAAAAATACTGTTCATCCTTGGGGGTCGTCAATACGTGGAAGTCGTAGAGAAGAGGTTGTGGTTACCCGCCTTCGCATTGGCCACTCCATGCTAACACATGGATTTCTGATGGAATGTGGGGACCCGCCTCGGTGCGAGTTTTGTAGAGAAACCATCACAGTAAGACATATATTGCTAGACTGTGATGGTTTCCAAAATATACGGCGTGTATGTGGTCTGGGAAATAGTATGCAAATGACGTTGGGAGATAGTGTCTCGGCCATTGACCAGACACTGAAATTCTTTCATCGTCTGAATTTGTTAAATAAAATTTAACTTAAAATAATATTGCAGGGCCTCTTTACAGCCCTGCAACAAGTGGTATATTTGTGGCTATTTATTTATCTGAATTTGTTATTGTTTGCTTTGTTTTCCTTGTTGTTTAGTTTTATTTATTTATTTGAGTCATATTTTATTGTTAACTAGTTTTAGGAATAGTATTTATAATTGTTATTGTATATTGTTCTAATTTACTGTTAATTTTTATTTCGTGATACTCCTAAATTTTATTTTATTAATATCGTGCCTCGGCGATGATAACCTTAATGATTTTTCGCCGGAAAAAAAAAAAGAATTATAGCTCTAATAACAGTTGTCCAGGTAAGTTGATCATCTAAAATTATTAAAAAAATATTTTAATAATATAAATTCTTATATTTATATTATAAGTCAAATCCAAGCGAACGATCCAAATCTCTGATGAAGAAAGAAAAGCAAGAACACAACGATTGAAGCAATACTGGGCTACGAGTAAGGCACAGAACATTAAAAAGTGATTGATTTAGTGTACCCCAAAGTTGGGTGGAACAAATAAAAGAGATAAATTCTTATCGCATAAACAACATTTTTTAATGGTAATTAAAATCATAATTTCTTAACACGGTCATGAAGGATTCAGTTTAGATTCTACTCAAAGTATTATTCTTAAGACTATCTTTGATACCCATAGCCTATCTTACACTAGTGGCATAACCTAATAGGCTACCACAGAAAACTGAATAGGCCTTCCCCTGTATACAGAGGGCCTAGCAGTATTTGAGAGTTGTTAAATGGGTTTTTAGTTAAGATTTAAAACAGAAGAACAGTGTACTTAGTATGCTGATTTGTTGCAAAAGTGTTGCCAGTTGGTGCAATTGGTACTCCTACTGTTAGAGATAGAGAGTAGGCAGCTTGGCAATACTACTTACTGTGTTGCTATGATAGTGCAGCCTAACATTGTAAGTGCAAAGCTTTGCTGATATGTTTACATCATTACAGACAAGCATTTTTTATTACAGTGCTATTACTATATAAAACACAAAAACATTCGGTGTCTTCACCAAAATCATTTTAGAAATAAATATTGCAAAAAACATTACAAAAAATGTATCACATTACATGGTTTTTCCAAAAATAGACCTTAGCTCTCTAACGTTTTTGGTTTATCTAACCAAAACCATGTTAGATTTTGTTCAAATATGAAGATTGATCTGTGTATCACATTTGGATGAAGGAAAAGACAAATTGAATTGGGCAGTGAGTGCAAAAGGTTTAAAAATCTTAAGAGACTTAACATAAGAAGTAAAATATAAAAAGTAGTTTGTAAAAAATGTGGAATTAAATACCTAAATAGTTTATAATATTTTTCAGTATTTATTTTCTTATCTATTATTTTGATGAGTTTGTTTTTTATTTTAAAAAAATATTTATTCTAAAGTAATAAATATTTTACTTCAAATTTGTTATTTAAAAATGAATTTTGATTCTTCGTATTACAAATGACCAAAAATTGATAAAAATCTGTTAATGCAATTTTTCAGTTTTTATGTGTTTTAAAACAAGATTTTTTATGAAATAATAAATAAATAAAAATATAAATCTTCTTTTATGATACTGACTTAATGCAGGTTATTAAGGATTATATATTAAGCATTATTTTTCATATGAAACTGTCATATACAACTCAATTATTCATCTAATTTATCATTATCATTAGATTTTTGGGTAGATAATCATAAGCCTTTGGTATTTTGATAAAAAAAATGGTATATTCCAATTAAAATCATTAGGGCTGTTTCTGAAGAAAAATAATGTAAATACATATTCATATGTATGAAAAAGGGTTAAAAAAATTTAATATTTGAAAAATATTTATAGTAAATTGACATAGAATCACAACTACAATAATCTGATAATAGTATCAACGTTCATTTACTTTCTAGTCAATTTCAGTATCTAGATTTTGTATAAGTTAATTAAACAGAATAAAATTCTAAGTAATTTTTAATTTACAACATGAGAATTACTAAATTGTGTTTTATGGGTAGGACAGTGTCTACCGGCTGTTTTTGTCCAAAGAGATGCTCATAGTGTTCAAGATGATGAGTTTATAAACAAATTTTTGCAAGAATATTTTAAAAGAAAACAAAATCAAAGAGCAGTGTACTTTCAAGTACCGCCTCAGCCTTGCGCAAATTCTACAACAGAGCCTCTGAGCAATACATCTACACCTGAAGGAACTACAACATGGGTATATCCAACCAATGCAACAGAATCATGGGTGACTACAACCCCATCTACATTTGTACCAAACAGTTCATTTCCAGAATATCCTACCACTACTCCTACTCCCCTACCCTCCGCCTCCACTACAACAATTATTCTTAGCTTCTAAAGAAGTTATTCTTATTGATAATTATGGACCCATCCCTCCTTCTTAAAATTACTGATTTATACATAAGTGAAAATTTATTTTGATATTTTCAGTTTGAAATAAACAAAGTATTATACTTTGAAAAACATATGTTACAAAAAAAAAATTTTTTTTAATGGCGAAAACCTTTAAGTTTATCATTGCTGAGGGTTACACTAATATATATATATATATGTGTGTGTGTGTGTGTGTGTGTGTGTTTGTGTGTATATATATATATATATATATATATATATATATATATATATATATATAGCTTATTATCTTGTCTGTCCTTAAAATGAGACCCTCTCTGGTAGAACGTTTGTGTGACACTGCTACCTGCACATTTCCCTCTATATATTGTAACTGGCATTTAACTTTCTCAGCATCATACATAGCAATTTTAATAAAAGTATATAACAAAATTATCCTATCACTTTTAGCTCAGACTATTAATTGATAATATTTTGCCACTTTTTAGAAAATCTGTTACTGTTTCAACAAATTCATCATTAAAAAAATTCGGGAGCAGTTAACAATGTTCTGTAACTGTACGTAATGAATAATATTTTGTTTGGCCTTAAGTAATTAATTCTCAATACTCAGACATGTTCAGTTTTAACTACATTAATAAAATTATGTAGCCTACTTGACAATCAAATCATATTACAATTTGTTAAAATGGTATATTACGCCATTAACTAACTTACGTTAAATGTTTGCATAATTTTAATCATAATTATCATCCAATATCATCCATATCATTTAACATTAAGTTTAAAAAAGGATAACATATTTTGTTTTCCCACTGAATATGATATCACAGATATTGTCTTAATGGTAACACTTATTTTAAGATAAGATAAATCATGCATTTGGGTGATTAACATGAAATACGCTAATCCAAAACCAAAAATCAGAAAAATATAGAACTGTAAAAAAAACTACATGTATAATTTGTAAAAAGTCATAATGAACTTCAAAGTAAGAAAATTCAAAAAATGCATTTACAAAGTTTTACTGGAAATAATACTGTGCACACAAAAAAGCAATGATCATAAACATCATAAAATAATCACATCACACAGCTGTCTCGCTGATTCGATAAAAATAAAATTTAAAACTCTAACAACATTGTAATTTCACATAAACAAAAATTTTGTAATGCACAAAAATTGTTTTTTGGTAATATGTTTGTTACCTAACAAGATCCATTCCTTGTTTCGAAATGATGGCCATTAAAAATCTTGAAAATATCAAAGTTTAATCTTACTTTTCGGAACTAGGTTCTACTTGCATAATCTCTATATAAATATGTATTCAAATTTTGTTGAATACAAGTGAAAAATGATCCATTTTGGATTGATCATCATTTCAAATCAAATTTGCATTTGAATTTCTCATTTATTCAGTTTTTAAAGGTAATTTTTATGATAAAATAAAATTTTCAAAATGTAAAATAAAAAAGTTATGACGTTTCACTTACTGTAAATAGCCACTATTTTTGAAGCATATGAACATAATTTGCTAGATAACTATCTCTTACAAAACTATAATCGAAATCAAGTTTAATGTGCAGTTTGAATTAAATTGGACTTTGAAAAAGTAAGATTGTTGTATTTTTTTGCCTGCACTTTGTATAAATTTATAAAATAATATGTATGTACATACAGTCTCGTTTAAAACTTACAGTACTGAAACAGTGAAAAACCCATAAAATACTTCTTCAGTTCAAACTTACTCCAGATTTTTCTGAGGTAGGCTTAACTATTTTCCCCATTTTTCAAATATACTGAGCCAGTCACGTATAAAATATATTTAATTACTGTACAACTCATCCAGAATAATTATTAATTAAATGTAATTAATATCTTCTCTTCTGGCCTTGACAGTCACTAATGTCAGTGAATTGATTACCTTTTTTATTTAACAAATATGATTAAAAAAACAATACGTAATAGAACTGTTCTGTGTAAACAAATTTTGTATTTGATTAAAAAAAAAATGGCTGATCAAAGTTTTAGAGGCTGTGTGCTTATCAGTGACAATTAATATTTTTTATTACCTTTTGTAATTTTTATTATCACCAATAAATTTACCACAGCAAAATTTTGATTATTGTCAGACTCTCTCTCTTCTGTAAGTCGAAGGAATGATGTATATTTTAGGTGATGTTAAATGTGACCAGTGATAATATAAATAATACTTTGTAAATATCTTTAACTATAATAATTAATTCTTAAAATGAGAACATCGCAACTTGTACAATCAAGAGTGAAATTTATTTCTAATTTTGTGTTATTCAGTTTGATTGTGAAAGAAGTGATTGCTTTTAAAATTGTCGTAGGTATGAAACATTCATTTAACAAAATGCACTACTTTATTTTGAAAATAATTATACAATTTTTAGAGAAATTTTCACTAATTTGATAGCAAAAAAACTTGTCTGTTTAAGTATTCATATAGCATGAAAGTCAAGAGAAACTGATATGAACGGAATTATTAAATTTCAAAATGTTTTATGTGGAAATCCATAATTCTGTCTGTTTTTTAAATACTTAACAGATCAGCAACCAAAACACAACATAGACCAATAACAAAATCAACAAGCAAATGGTAATATGTACAGTTTTGATTTTATATATTTTTTTGTTTGAAAAGGGAAAAATCACAGTTTTGTTCACTTATTTAGGCTGAAAATGTGTGGTACAGTAAAAAAAAAATTTTATTTAGTCTAGCTCACAAGTTTTCAAGATCATCTAGTGATCTCATACACAACTTTTAGTCCAGTTCTTGTCATATGTTTTGCAATAAGATACAGTTCCATTCATACTTGTTTTTTTTATTTTATAGTATCTATAATTTTCTATAAGAACTACAGTAAAACCAGTAATCAAAACAGAAATGAACACACAATATTTTACATAACTCTAAAGATATAAATCATACTGAATAAGCCGTTTGTAGTTTATGACTTATCCGATACACTGATTTTTTTTTGATTTTTTTATTAACACCTATTGAACATTTTGTACGGCCTTAAGTAATTAATTCGTAATACTCAGACATGTTCAGTTTTAACTACATTAATAAAATTAGTAGCCTATTTGACAATCAAATCATATTACAATTAGTTAAAATGGTATATTACACTAGTAACTAACTTAAGTTAAATATAAATATATAATATTTAAATATATATATATATATATATATATATATATATATATATATATATATATATATATATATATATATATATATATATTTATATTTAAATATATAATAAAGAGACTATGACTGGCACAATAGGTCTTATATGATAACAACAGTAACCCTACAAATTCATTCATCAATTCATTTATTCTCTTACAATGGACACACATAGGAATATAACTGTTATATGATTCTTACATATGATTCACAATGTTTAATTTTATTCGCTAAAGTGTGTGGTTTGGCAATCGTTTTGCTTTGAATTGTAGACTTGTTGTAGGTCAAATTCTGATCAGCTTCATCATTCACACAGCAAATGGGTTAGCAAATCACCGATGTTGCACAAGCCTTTGATGATGTCCGAGCATTTACCGACATTTCATGGGAAAGATCGTGCAATACCCGAGTCATCTAGAGCAATAATAAATCTTTAAATTCCAGTGGCGCTTTGGATTCATACCAACTTTGCCAAGCCATACATACACATACGAGGAACAAGACTTTAGACAAAGGCCCAGATAGTCTCTCTGTTTTGTGATACACTAACAGTTTTGTTTCCTGTCTAATAGGCCTGTATGATACTTGATATGAAGTCTACCTTGATCCATTAGGCTATAGTAGACTCAGTTTTAGAAAATCGTACCTTCTGATTACCTGGAAATACCGTGTTCGCACACTATAATATGGTCTCCAAGCAGTAAAACCCATTCAACAAACTACAAAAAAATTGTTTACTGCTATGTTTCTATGTTTATTAGCAAAGACTTGTGTTGCACTGTTGGATGTTGGACCACCAAAGGAAGTTATGAATCGTTTTGTAAATTAGTCTTCTTTTTATCCATCATAAAATATAATCTGAAAATTAATCATTGAAATTGATTCTGAAAGTAGTATGGTATAGGATGTCAATTGATCTACACAGTCATCTTGCATATTCTGCAATGTTGGTTGATACAGTCTAATGTTTCACAATTGCACAATTATAGATATTCTCGGCTGAAACGCTTTTATAATTCAAGCTATCAGCAAGTTCAAGTATTTAATTTAAAGAAAAAGAAAATGTGAGTCAGTTATTTTTAAAACCAGCTAGAAAAAATAATGTTTGAAGGTTAGCGTCACATTGTTTTAAATTCACAGTCCTGCATAATATTAGATTGTGATTTATAATTTCATATAAGAAAAAAGACCTAGTGTAAACTGAGATGGTGTCAAGTTTTACAGAATGAACACTACTATACAGTAATACAGTAAAAAGTATTTAGTATGTAATGCAAGAATATAATTCAATACAATACACAATACATTGAAAAAGTAAAAATAGTTCTGCAAAATAATATTTATTAGTGCAAACCACCAATTTAAGGAAAAAACTGGTGACTGTGTGGTTACTTCTTACAATGAGTTCTATGCATCATTGCATTGTCACAAAGGTGGCAGAGGAATAAACTGTCCACTTAGTGCGTTTACTCGTTTAAAATAACAAAGTGCTCTTACAGCCTTTAATTGCTCACTGTGATTTATCTGCTCAATGCAAGTACTGTCATCAACCTCCTCGTCCTCTGATGTTATTTGGACATTTTTCTTTTCTTTTTCTTTTACTGCAGTGATAATGTTATTATCTTTGAGTGGTTCACTAAATGAGTTCACTGAACCTATTCTTCAAATCAGCTTTCTACACATCTGAAACCCTCTTCACTCTATCAATTCATTTTCTGGCAGAGGCAGCTGATGGGCTTAGCAATCCCACTGTACCTCTAGCTCATACTACCCTCACTCATCCACACATGCATACCATATGCGTGCACATAACACATACACACACATAGATTGGTATAATGGTGTACCAAACAGAGAGCTGACAATCTTTCAGTGTACCTTAGGCTTACCCATGTATGCAGAGCTCTGTATGGGCGGATTTCAATTACTTAGTTAGCTACTTGTGTGTGATCCCATAAGTAAAAATGTAAAAGAATGAGCGGGATCTCACTGCACAACAAAATGGTTGGCCAAGTGAAGCAGACCCTCCGAAATAAGGATCAAGTAAAAGAAAAATTGAAAAGGAATTGGAAGTAAGGGGAATAAACATCTGAATCCTCTCCAAATCCCAGACATTATGAAGAGACTATGACTGGAGAAGGCCGAGTCTGTAAATGTAACTGAGCATCTCAGGAATATGGAAAGAAGGCTCAGTAGCTCTAATATGGTACAATAGTAATCCAAGAAACTCATTAATTCATTCTCAAGTTCATTTATTCTCTTACAAGGGACACGCACACAAATCCAGATAAAGGCCACTTTTTTTAATTCATAGGACCTGAAAAAATATACCTTCCTGAATCAAAATCTTCAAATCTAGTTTTCCATGATCTTCATACAGGGAAAATTGAGGGAAAAATTAGGTTGTAACTAAAGAAATGAAATGATTAAATGATGATGACAAAAGTAAACTAATGTAGGTACTAAAGCAAGAAGTGAATTTATACGATACTGAAAAGATTATTCATTTAATAGCTGGAAAAAATATTTTTACAAACAGTGAAATCAATAAAAGACGAAAAATACAAGCAATTCAAAATTTGTTTGATTGAACTGTGTTATCGTAAAAAATGTTTAATTTTTAGTAATATGTTACATGTTCTTATTGTGTATGTCTTATTAAATTCAAACAAACTAAATTTTTTTCTGTTTGAAAAGTTCTTTGACAATATTTGATTGTTCATTTTATAGTGCTGATTATGTGGGCATTGACTATCACCTATTTGTATAAAACTAAAGTGATGTAACTTTTGTACAACGGTACAGCTCATAATAATAGACATTTCAAGTACTGTTAGTACCAATTATTATACTGTATGGTAAACTACTTAAAAAAAAGTACTTAGAAGTTATAAAATACACACCCACATGCATCACACTATCTAAAACTTTTATTTGATTTTTAAAATTTAATGTTTTATATGTAAGTAATAGTAATCTTAATATATCTGTAGTCATTCTTTAAAATGACTAAAACATTTTTCTACATGTTAACCACATTAAAAGTGCCACGTTTTGAAAAATTTTCTTTCCAAAGGATTGGTTTACCTTGATTAATATTAATCATTTTTACTAAAATAAGTAAACCAAAGAATCAGAATTTTGTATTATTAAAATTATTTACATTGTCACGTTCTGTATATTTATTAAACACTTAGGCTATATATGGGGATAGCCTATATATGGGCAAAGGGGTAATCTTTGTTCCAAAGGTTACAAAGGCAGCTGGGGTAAAATTAGAGTTATGACATTTTCACTAATTTGACTAGGACTGTTCCATTGGGGTTGTAAAAAGCACATTATAAAGGAAAAATAAAATCTAATGGACGTTTTTTTTTTAGAACCTATCATCAAAAAATTTAAAAACTGTAAAAAATTGTGCAAAATAAATATACTAAAAATTACTGGAAGAATCGCACAGTGAATTTCGTGATCGTCAATCGTATTCACTCTGTATTCTATGGCGAGGTTTAGATGTACATGCTATAGTTCATATTTCAAACATCTGTTAATATTTTTTTAAAGTTTATTTCGCTTCAACTATATCTCGTCATTGTTGCAGAAAATTGTACAACCTCAGAAGGTGAAAAAGGATTTTGCAGAGAGGAAAAGCACTGCATTTATAAAGGAAAAACAAAATTTGAAGCATGTGCAGACAAAAAAACAATTTGTTGTCCAGATACTGGTACCAGTTATCGAAGTAAGTAAGCTAATTTTACAAAATAAACTTACTGTTTACTAACTATGAAATAACAGTTCAAGGATACAAAATAAATAATATGAATACTCCATGTTTATAAAATAATTAATTAGTTGGTAATGATATATTAAGGTCGTTCAGAAAATAAAAACCGTTTTAGTCTAATGTGCCACTGAGATCCCCACCACTGTCATTGTCTTGTCATTGATCTTCTAACTCCTTCACTCCAGTTTTTGACCCATAGTACACTACTACAATCGTTTACTGTTTATTTGTGCAACTTTAAAATGCGTAACAAAATTAATAATCCTTCTCTCTCTCTCTCTCTCTCTCTCTCTCTCTCTATATATATATATATATATATATATATATATATATATATATATATATATAGAGAGAGAGAGAGAGAGAGAGAGAGAGAGAGAGAGACTATGACTGGAGAAGGCCGAGTCTGTAAATGTAACTGAGCATCTCATGAATATGGAAAGGAGGCTCAATAGCTCTAATATGGTACAATAGTAATCCAACAAACTCATTAATTCATTCTCAAGTTCATTTATTCTCTTACAAGGGACACACACACAAATCCAGATAAAGGCCATTTTTTTAATTCATAGGACCTGAAAAAATATACCTTCCTGAATCAAAATCTTCAAATCTAGTTTTCCATGTGTATATATATATATATATATATATATATGTTTTTCAATAAACAAATCTAGTTTTCAAATATATATATTCCCCGCAGGGGATGCAGACTAGCTGCACCTATTGAGAGCATTTAGACGTCCCTCGCGGTACCCGAGTAATAGCCTCAATGTGCTTTTCACCGTAATATATATATATGTATATACACACACACACACATATATATATATATATATATATATATATATATGTGTGT
Organism: Callitettix versicolor; assembly: GCA_022606455.1. NCBI lineage: Eukaryota > Metazoa > Arthropoda > Insecta > Hemiptera > Cercopidae > Callitettix > Callitettix versicolor. Next base: position 9,621,294 of record CM040188.1, on the reverse strand, counting down.
GTGTGTGTATGAACTACACTTTTAGTAATTAAGTGTTAGTAAAAGGGTGATTACTAGCCTCTTAAAGGTCAAAATTTCTTGATTTCAGTGTGCTTAAAATATGCCGAAGCAGTATTTCAAGAAGAGGACGCTGTTGTAATAATGCCGTTTAGAAGAAAATCAGAAAAAGTTGCCCAGTGTGGCATGTCTGCGGTTCCACTGATAATAGGCGGAGAAAAAGCCAAAGAAACTGAGTTCCCACATATGGTAATCAACTTGTATTGTACAAGAAACAACAGAAACTTTCATTGCTATATCGTGTTTGAGTAGGGAAAAGAAAATCACTATGTATAAATTTCCATAAAAAAAATCAGTTTAAATTCGTATGTTGATGTTGATGATTTATTTTTGTATATTGATTACAGTGGTGTTATAACCAGTTGAATTTTGAAGCAAAAGTGTCTTTATCAATTTAAAAAAAAAAACACACACACACACACACACACACACACACACACATATATATATATATATATATATATATATATATATATATATATATATATGTGTGTGTGTGTGTGTGTGTGTGTGTAATACACATGTATATATATATATATATATATATATATATATATGTGTGTATATATATATACACACACACACACACACACACTCACACACACACATATACCTTTTCTCTCCACAGGGGGGGGTGTAGACTACCTGCACCTATTGAGAGGGTTTAGATGTCCCTCACGGTAACTGAGTCTAACAAGCCTTACAATAACTAAAAAAATATATATACCTTTAAATGTTTTACATTCTAATGTTATTTTATTTAAATAAAACAATAAGTACTACAAAATTATAAATGCGTGTGTTTGTTCAAATAATTTTTAAGGCATATTTTATACAAACAATAATTCTCATGTAAAATTAATGACATTTCATTATTAGATACATACATGGGTTACAATATTTTAAAGTTATTTACCAAGTAAAAGTTGTTTAAAATACCTAAATTCGACTGTTTATTCTTGCTTAAGAATGTAAAGAACAAGAACCTGACTGCAGATGTCTTACTGTGAGTAGGTCATGCCTTTATTGAGTGCTATTGTCATTTTGCTTTTACAAGAATGAGGCAGCTCTTTATTAACAAGTGTTCACATTTATTGTTTTGTTCCCTTAATTAAATTTTGTAGGACAAAATTATGTCGACATTTTTGTTTGTTTATTGTAATGAGTGACAGAATTTAATATTACAGGCTGCAATTGGATTTGGACATAGTATTATGAGAGTACTGTGGTTGTGCGGAGGATCTCTAATTAGTCCTAATTACGTCCTTACTGCAGCACATTGTATGGATGCTGGACGGAGGTAAAGCATTAATATTTTTCAAAATATTGAAAATATGCAACTGAATTAGAGTGGATAGTTTCCTATACAGTTTGAAAAGGAATTACTTTTGTTTTGCAAGAATATCTTATACAAATCATAACAGTTTATTAGCATAAAATTATAAACTTGTCATGTTTTCATAAAATGATAGAGTATGTCAGTTCATCAAACGGCTTATTTCAGATAACTATTACTTTGATAACCCTCTTATCATATAACATAAAATGAGCAATATTTGTGTAAATATATATATTGTGTAATTATATTTGTTTATCTTCTTCTTCTTCAGGAGAAAAATGAAGCTTACACATATTAATACAATAAATACAAATACTTACATTGTGTATACACTAAAAAGCCAGTGATTGTCTGTCTTGAAATTGAAAACCACTCAGCAATTGTCTGTTCTGATGACTTTAGCTATAGTCACTCCAGTTACAACGTATCCTATACTTTGCAATCATCACCAGTCAATACTCACAATTGCTCAAATAACAATGTACACTTCGTGAAATTATAACTGCACTGAATTAAAAACATTAATCTGTAAAACTAAAAATGCCCTATATTAAATTTTATTGCAAGATAATATTGTAACATTACTGGTATTGAATTGTATGTTTAGTGGTCCAGCAAAGTGGGTTATGCTTGGGGCAACTGCTATAAGAAACTTTTCGCTTTTTGGATCTGAAGGAATAGAAGTGGAGAAAAGAATTTACCATCCTAAATATAAAATTCGAGAAAACGATATTGCACTTTTAAAACTCAAAAAGAATGTTGAGTTTTCACAATTTATACGACCCGCATGTTTAGATTACGCCAATGTAGTGAAGGGAAACAAAGCTGTTGCAACAGGATGGGGAAAAACTGACTTTGGTAAGGACAAATTATTTTACTTTCAACATTATATATTGAGTGTAGATTAGATACTAGAGGAAGGGATAATTGAACCCCAGGCACTGCGATCAAGCTTCGCTTCTGTCGGTAACATCCCGAGTTCCGTGACGTGTGCCTTTCGTTATAAATACAGGTCTGCGTACACCATATAATAGCATTAAGCAAAATGCATAAATTTAATGAAAACTATAAAGACGAATATCAACACACACACACACACACACACACACACACACACACACACACACACACACACACACACACACACACACACACACACACACACACACACACACAAACACACAAGCAAACACACATACACACACATACACACACACACACACACACACACACACACACACACACACACACACACACACACACACACTAGCTTAGATTAGATTAGATTCTAGAGGAAGGGCACTGTTCAACCTCAGGCACTGCGATCAGCTGACCTATTGTGCAACTAAACCTCTTAAACTACCTAGTTCAGTAGACTGGTGCCCCTAATAATCTCCAGCAACCCACTGACTAGCTCACTTATTGAAGATTCCTAGGATCTTGAAAACCAAAAACCCTTAGCCTCTTACTAGCAAAAGCCTCACAATCATAAATTATGTGACCTGCAGTTTTCTCCTCCTTCCTGCACAATCTACAAGTGTTTTTCCATGGTACATACCTATCCTGTTCATATGCACCCTCAAACCACAGTGTCCTGTAATGAGCCCCATGGATTTTTTGAGTTGTGCTCTGCCCAGGACATCTGCTGCCCCTTTGAGTCATGAAATTTAGTGTAAATATTAATTATTAAAAAAAATATATTTTGCACAGAACCAATCTGTTATTATCTACTTAAGTTTCTGCATAAAGTAAAACACTAAAACTTGACAATATTCTTTTCATTACTGTAAAAAATCTAGAAGTGTTTTTTAATAATTTATTACACAACCATAAACCTTAATCTACTTTTCAACATAATTTTCTACATATATTAAGGTTTATTATACAACTAACTTCATTATCTGACCTTATAGAAATCTTTTGCCTCATTTACTAACAACTGCAACATGGCTGTTTCATCATCATTGTCAATATTACGCTTACCTCCGAGGTTTAAGGCTTTAAGTTCAGGTACAAATAGCAATCACTGGATTCTAAGATGATCAAGTTGTTGCCAGGCATATGACAATGAGTCATTTTTGAACTAACATACTTGTGAAGTGAAATGATTCCTCTTTGAGCAAGCTATGCCATTAGTTTTGGATTATGTAACACAGCTTAAGATTTTACAATATGAGGCGCTACCCAAGAGTTCGGGAAATTTTCCTATAGAAATAAAATTGCTTACATAACTCCTAGTTTCCACTGTTCCTTTTTTTTCCGGCGAAAAACCGTTAAGGTTATCATCGCTTTCCATTGTTCCTTCAAAATAGTCTCATTGGGTATGGATACAGTGGTACCAGCATTTTTCCATGGTTCTATTTTTATCCTCAGAAGTCTGCAAATGTGTTTTGAAGCATGTCCTGCCTGGATCTATTGATTGCTTTATTTTGGGGGAACAGAAAAAATTGCACAAGACGAGGTCAGATTAATAGTGTGAGTGGGGAATCACTATTGTGTTTTTGAAAGCCAAAAAATTCCGCATGATTAGCGATATGTGAGCAGGCGTGTTGTTGTGATGGAGATCCCAGCTCTTGTTCTCCCACTGTTCTGAATATTTGCATCTAATGTTCTCATGTAGCTGTTCAAAATTTCACAATAAAACTTTCCATTGATAGTTTGACCAGGAGGAACATTTTGTAGATAATGCCTTTGATGTTAACAAAAAAAAAATATGAACTTCACGTTGCTGCAAATTTAATGCACTTTTTTTTACTGCAGCGTAGATGATAATATCTGCTGTGATGACTGCTGCTTGGTTTCAGGGTCATAACTGTAAACCCATGCCTCAACACCAGTTACGATATTGGAGATGATGTTAGGGATCATATCTTGCTGCAATTTTCAGTTAAATCAGACAGATACACAATGATCTTTTTTATCATTCTTTATCAGTTTTGGTACAAATTTTGCAGTAATACATCAAATGCATGAATTTTCTGACAAAATGCACTTCACAGACCCATATGACATTCCTACAATTGCACAAACATCAAGGATTGTTCATCACAATCTACAACAATAGCCTCTCACACTTTCATTTTCCGGTGTTGTACTTGTTGGTCATCCTGAACATTCATCATTGACAGCAGATGGATATCCTTGTAGTGGCTTTACCACAAAAAAGTTTTACCCCCTGTAGCATTTTCTGTTGGCCCATTGTTGGTATTTTGTTTTCACACACGGTTGGGCAATGGTTAAAATTGGCACAAATGCCTACCAATTAATAACGAACCAAATCCCATTATAGGGCCAACAATTAAACATCACCAAAAATCAACAAAGAAATTGTTGGCCCAACTTACTCCCAACAGTTACCCAACTCTCCTTCAATGGTAACCCTACTAATTACCAACATGTTTAAAGTATTATATTTCTATTCAATTGATTAGTGAACTTAATAGTAATCATAACTTCTCTATACATTCGTGAACATATTTGAATACCTTTTATTATCAAATGTAGAATATTCTTACTCGAAGTAATATATAATATGTAGCCTACTTTAGCTTTTTAATTGTATATTATAATGTACATATTATTTTGAGTAAGAATACATATTGAATTTGATAAGAAAATGTATTCAAACGTGTTTGCGAATGTAGAGAAGTTATGATTATTATTATTAAGTTCACTAATCAATTAAATAAAATATAACACTTTATACATATTGGTAATTAGTAGGGTTAGGCCTACTATTGAAAGTTAGTTGAGTAACAAACATGGCATATTTCGTTACTGAAACAAGGTTATTTTACAAAAAGAGACAAAATTCACACAAACAATATTTATTTAAATGGCAATTGTGAAAAGCCAAATCAAAAAAGCACTATAGCACCAGATTAAAACTATAACTGTACTGTACACATAGGATCACAACTCTCTTTGTGACAACAAAGAAGTAAACCAGTAATGGACAAACTTTCACTTTTTCACAGTGCAGGCAATATTTGAAATAATAAGTACATTATAAAATCATCCATAGTAAATGATTATAGTTAAGTAGAAATAAAATAAGACTTTTTAAAATTTTTAATCATTGTAACACTATTGTTAGTATAGTAATTAAAGATATATTATTCTGTTCACAATTATGCTAAAAAAAAAAAATGTTCTGTTGTTGGAAATTCTGTGTAAGTCATCACATGTGCTGCACTTTGCAGTAAATTTTACAAACATCGATAAAATACTATTATACTAACAAATAAGACACTATTTTTAAACTTTTGGAATAATTATACCCTATTTAATTTATGAGATATTTATTTTAACAAAATATTTTTTATATTTTCTGCCAACTAAGAATTAATGTTGGGCCAACAGCAGAGGTTTTCATGAATGTAACAGTTAGCCTAGCAAACAAACAGCTCGTTGACCCATTGAAGATAATTCGTTGGCATATTAACTAACCATTGCCCAACTTTGCCGATAAAATCCCAACATTGGGCCAACAATGTGTGCTACTGGGGACTAAGAACATAGCACTGTCACCAACTGCTTGTGATGGGTAACCATGGTGACGGTTGTGGTAACCACTGTCACCACAAGCTTGTGATGGGTTTCTGCAGTGGTTTTTTTTAAGCTTGAAGCAAAATTTGATGCAGGTCCTTTGCTCCTTAAAATCTGCCTTTTACACAAGTTTAAAAATCACCACAACACATAAATACAATGCTACACAAATGCATGAAACTCAAGAACATGGCTTCTCACCATCACAACTGTTGATACATTAATTCACAGAGTACTGTTCACCGATTCTACCAGCAGCAGGTGAGACCAGAAATGGTTTGCGCTGAATTCAAATTCCCTGAACTTTTGGGTAGCGCTCATATATCTCAGCATTTACTATGTTGCATTTAGTAATTTAGGCTTCTCTGTGCCTATCCCAAAAAAAGGCACACATGGTATTTCGGACAGATAATATTTGTAAACTTCACAGTTTTGGTTGATTCTAATGTCTTCTTTACGTAAACTGTACTTTTGATTCCAATATTCCAATGTGTGGGAAAATATTGTAACTCATATCCGTCACCAGTTTTGTCTAAAAAACATATCTCACTTTCGCCCTTGACAGTGTATTTTGAAAATAAGACTGTACAAATGTTTGTTTTGTGCTATTCTCAGCATTTACAGTACTAAGCAAAAATGATGTCATATATGATAACTTAAACGTTGCACCACAAAATACTTCTTGGAATTTTGAGACCTCAATACATAAGAATAAAATTATAAAGTACCTGTTTTCTTGAACGTTTTCAAGAATGTTATGCACCAGGTTATTGTTAATGATGAATAGTCACCCATTAATATATTGTGCACATTTAAACAAACACTAATAACTTTCCTAACCAATTTTCTTTTACTACATCGTAAATAGTGTGTACACTTGACTAATATATTGACTACTTTTGCCTCTTTTTCACATTTCTTGCATTTAAGAAAAAAAAACAACATTTGCACTCTGCAGAATTTTCAATAGCCTGTGATATTTTAAAAGTGTACATGCAAGTGTAAACTCAAGTAAATGATTCCTACCCGAATAGCACAGGAATATATTAACATCAAATTAAAGTAAAAATTTTATATTGTGAATATCAAATTGACGTTAAATTTAAGGCAAAATATAATTAAATATATGTTCAAATCAGATCCAAATGGCACAAAAACATGTAAAAATAATGTTCATTTTAAGTCAAATTTTACATGTTTTATACATTACAAAAATACTCAATTGATGTAAAAATAAGAATAATAAATAAATAAATAAGAATGTAAAAATAAAAAATGTTCAAATAAAGATAAACTTTTATATATAAACCAAAAGAAATTGATATTGTGGATATTAATATTAATTAACATAAATTTTATATAAAATCCATTAGAAAAAGGTGTAGTAAATGGCATTAAAATTAATGTTGATTTCAAGTCAAATTTTACATTTTTTTAGCATACTTTAAAAAACATTCAAATGATGTAAAGATAAGATTTAAACAAATTTCAAATGAAGATAAATTTTCATAAAAATACCAACAAATTTAATATTGTGCTTATCAAATTTAAGATAAATTCATTTAAGATAAATAATCAGTATTTACGGTTGAAACAGCCATATTTCAAAGTTATACTTACTTTAAAAAAAAACCTAAAACAATGTAAGCTATCTAAAATTACCAACAATATCAAACTCTCTGAACAGACGTTAAAAAATAAATCAAAACTGAACTGAAATATGTTCTCCAAATCAAAATCTTGTGCACCTATCAAATTTGTTGTTTGTAAAACCAATAAGTTTCTGTATTGTTATAACCTGAGTTTAATTCTCTTGGTTGCCTACTCTAGGTGATTAATAAACATTTATACATTGATGAGAAATGAAGTAATTATTAATGTTTTAGATTCAAATGTGCAAAGTGAATTCTTGATGAAAGTGAGCCTAGACATAATAAATAAAACTATTTGCAGTAAAACACACAAACAAAACACATTCATGCCGAATGGTCTTGAAGATTCGATATTGTGTGCAGGCGTGTTGACCGGGGGGAAGGATACATGTCAGGTAAAGTGTACAGTTTTTTCTTCAACTTTTTAATTTTAGATTATATTTTGTTCTAGTTAAACAAATTGAAAATAAAATATATGTTGCAAACAATTGTTTATCAGATAACAAAAAATAAAGTCTCATTACTGTTTACACGGATGTTTGCCATATTTGTGTATTTCGAATCAATACACATCATTTTAACAGTATAGATCAACGACTACTGTTCTCAAGTGCCAAATATATTGTTTCCATAGGTGGATTTCAGGGGGGAGGGGCATTGTATTCCACTTATAAAAAAATAGTAAAATAATTTTAATAAAATTTTTAAAAATTACTTAAATATGTTTTGTTTCAATCGAATGTACAATTAATTAAAACTAATGTGAGGCAAAGCATTTAAAATGGTTGCTATGTTGATTTCAAATATTAATACAATAGAGTTTCGCTAATTCGACCTAAACAGGGTCAATGAAATTAGCCAGATGAAATTAGCGGGTAAGTCGGATTACACGGAGAAGCATCAAACAGCGTTTAAAAGTATTGAACTGAATTTATTACATTAAAAAACTTAAAATTACATATATTATTACTAAATGTATTGTACCAATGCATAAAACAGCACAAATAATCTTACTACAGTAAGAAAGAGCCGTGTGTTTTATTAAAGATATAAGAAGTATATCTTTTACATTTTAGAAAACAGCTAATAACAAAAAAAAATTAAACGTTACAAAATGCACACAAGCAGAATGCATCCTAAATGTCGACTTTTCCACGAATCTGAATTGATACTAAAAGACGAAAATGAACGACAGAGCAGGTATAAGTGTGGTCAACTCCCTTTTTCTTTTGAAGAGAATATAGGTCATCGGCTGCGTGCATACATGACACATAAAGGCCAGACATGAAAGTTACATTCGGTTTTGCTATAAATCTTGCTTGAAATATTACTTTGAGGCTAGGTTGGATTAAACAGAAGGTCGGATTAGCGAAGATCGGATAAGCGGGACTCTACTGTATTGTTATAATTGGACATGTTTTAAAACATGAGTTTTAAATAATAATAATGACATCACAATTATCTTATGATAGTTGTTTTATAATAATAACAAATAATTAAATTTTCGCATTGTTTCAGATTTTTTAAATTATTTGTAATATGAAATACCTTATATATAATATTAAACTGAACCCTTGTATTTTTCATTATAACTTTACAATAATTTTGTTGTGATTAATATTATTTATTTTAAATAACCAATTTGTCTGCCAAGTTTGATTTTTGAGTATCAAAATGTTCTCTTATCTAGTATTACCCAATGTTCTTAACACATGGAAATCCAACTCCATAATGTCATCAGGTCAGCAATAATTAATTATGTTTATTAAGAACATATATATATATATATATATATATATATATATATATATATATATATATACATAAATTCAAATATTATGATAAGGAATAAATGTGCAATATTACCAAAAAATAGCAAATAAGTGAGAAGAACAGTCATAAGAGCAATAAACGTATATATAATGTACTATCTCGGGATATGAAAATATTATCAGTCAATAAGAATAAGGGTGAAGAAATTGATGTTAAATAGAACTGATAATTGTGGTTATTGAATATGGGCTGATGGTTGTGGTTGTTGAATATATGAGGGCTATCCAGGAAGTCGGTTACATTTTGCTCTGTAAATGCTAGGGGCAAGGATATTGAGGCCATCTTGGTGTTAGAACGTTCATCTGTTCAGCTGCTAAAAGAACAATAAACCAATTGAGATTTATCGCCAACTCTGTGAAGTTTATGGGAACAATGTGATCACTGAAGGCAGAGTGCGCCAATGGTGCATTAAGTTTAAAAATGGCCGAACTAATGTGCACGATGAAGAACGAAGTGGACGGCCAAGCATTGTAACCGATGAAATTGTTTCTAAAGTCGATGAGAAAATTAAAGAAGATCGTCGGTTCACAATAACAGAGGTATTACTTAGTTTTCCACAAAATCATATAGTTTGTTGCATGAAATTGTTACACAAAAGTTAGGTTATCACAAATTTTGTACAAGACGGGTACCGAAAATCATGACTGAACCCCATAAAAATCAGCGTATGGCTGCTTCATTGACAGTTTTGGACAGTTACGAAAAGGATGGTGACTCACTACTCGATCGAATCGTTACAGGAGATGAGACTTGAGTGAAACATGTCAACTGCGAAACCAAATTGCAGTCTATGGAATGGGGGCATACAAATTCCCCCCAAAACCAAGGAAATGCATGCAAACGTTGTCTGTAAGGAAGATCATGCCGATTGTTTTTTTGGGACAGGAAAGGAGTCCTTCTTGTTGATTTCTTAGAACATAGCATGACAATAAACTCTGCAAGGTATTGTGAAACCTTGGAAAATTTAAAAAGAGCAATTCAAAACAAGCGCAGAGGGTAAAATTCTGTCTGCACGACAACACCTGATCACACACAGCCAGTCAAACACGAGAAGTCCTGAATTTTTTCAAGTGGGAAGTGTTTCACATTCATCTTACAGTCCGGATCTTGCTCTCAGCGACGCAGCATTTTGATGATGACACGGAACTGTGGGAGGGCATGACAACCTAGCTGAAGTCTTAGGAGGCAGAATTCTATGACACTGCAATTTCAAAATTGGTTTACCGCTATGATAAGTGTCTAAATTTATATGGCGACTATGTAGAAAAATAGTATTTTAGTGCCACTTTCAAGTGTATATAATAAAAAAAAATTTCTTGTACTTTTTTTTATACTAAAATGTAACTGACTTTCTGGATAGCCCTCGTAAAACATGTTGTAGGATAACTTTATTTGAATATTGTTTAATTTTATTAAGTAATTTTAAGGTGTCAGCCCATGTGCAAGGATTTTCCCCCCTCTGCAGTTACATGTCAACCATTGTAAAGTAAATATTTCTTTATGTATGTCAAATTTTATGATGCAGTGAAATTGAATTGAGAGTCATGTAATAAAAAAGTGAATAATACATGAATAGGAAAAAACATGAGAAGTTGTTTTGGTAAAAAATACACACACACACACACACACACACACACACACACACACACACACACACACACACACACACACACACACACACACACACACACACACACACACACACACACACACACACACACACACACACACACACACACACACACACACACACACACACACACACACACACACACACACACACACACACACACACACACACACACACGTAGAAGTGAATACTTCTTTCTTTATGCCTAGTACAGCAAATTTTTGTGGTGCAATAAAATAGATGTAGAGTAACATGAAAAATGACATGAATAGACAAGTACAAATCATCGACATCATTTAAGGTCGATCTCAGATACTGGTGTAAATGGGGTCATTCTCTTTGAAGGCATATATCTCTGCACCATTTACATTTTTTGTTAAACACTTATTAAAATAACTTAAAAGGCTATAAATAAATTATTAATGTTATTTGCATAGAGTGAGCAATAACTTATCTAAAATGATAATTGATGTATATTTTTGTAATGATTACAAATTTTTAAGACAGATTTTCGAAAATATAATTAAAAAATGATTTTGAGTAGATAAATAGATTTTATTAAAAAATGAACTTGTCTAAACTGCTTATAAAAATGTTTGTTACCTATTAGATGGTATGAATTTTGGAAATTCATTTCCATTATGCCAGCAAAATAGTTGTGTGAAGTGATTTTAATTTATTTTATTTATATTTTTACTTTTAAAGTACATGGAAAATTGTTTACAGGGTGATTCCGGTGGTCCACTCCAGATAATTTTAGAAGAACCTTATTGCATGTATGGAATCATTGCTGTTACATCATTCGGCAAGTTTTGTGGCTTTAGAAATTCACCTGCAATTTATTCCAGAGTGTTTACATTTCTGCCGTGGATTGAGAGTATTGTATGGCCTAATGAAAACATAACTTCTACATCAAATTGAAAATAATTTCACACTATAATATTGCTACAACCAATACTTGCTTTTTTTCAAATTTAATAACACTCTTCATTGACAATTCGGATAAGTTCAATTTCCATAAAAACATTAAATTTACAACACTTAACCGTTTTTACAAATAGCATTCTTCGTAATTCTTCAATAAGCATTATGAAATACTTCATTTCGTGTATATTTAAATTCACACCCAACAATATTTCATTCTTCAGTTTTGCTACACTACATTCTAATAGCGAATGTGTAGAATCAATGATATAAGTTGTTGATAATATAATTTGCTAATGTAATTTCAGTTTACGTTAATATTTTTGCACTGGATATTTTTGTTCTATGTTAAATACATAAATATAATGTTATGGAAATATTATTTTAACTTAAAAAATTACTAAGACATTGTATACAGTTGCATAACATTTCTATGACATACAGTCTTTCTAAATTTTGTGATTGTTAAACCAAAAGAGTTTTACATAATCCAAAAATAAAAGTACATTCCATGACTTGACAGATCATGCAGGCATGCAACAACATTTAAAGTAAGTTTAGTCCAGTGGTGTACAGGTGCTCTTAATTTTGTTTTGTAACAAACTGTAGTCAGAAGAAATGACTTTCTAGTTACTATGATAAATATATGGACAAAGGTAAACTTAAAAAGTAGGAGGCTTACTTGATTCGTTACATGCTTCTACCTTCATTTTTATTTATATATTTGCCCCGCAAGGGGGTGCAGACTAGCTGCACCTATTGAGAGGATTTAGATGTTCCTCGCGGTACCAAAGTCTAACAACACTTACAACTTTAACACTTTACACTCACACTTACCTTTAAGGTGGCTTTAATAGCCTCAATGTGCTTTTCGCCTTAAAATAACAACAAAAAATTATATATTTATTGCTTCTGACAATTACTGTTATTAAAAATAATTAAAACATTCAATCAATAATTATTAAAAAAAGTATAAAATTAATACAAATGATTACAGACCGCTGCACTATTTTAAATTTAGATACTGATTAATATTATGTAGCTAACTGGTAATACCTAGGATCAAACTAAAAATCTTCCATAAAAATGGAAACTATTCCTGTGAACAGCGGGATGGTTCTTTAAGACAGAAAACAGATTGCCTACCTCTATTAGATTTGAATAATTATCCTCCATTTAGCAGACATAGCATAACTCTGGCCTTAATGAACTTTTCCATAACCTGAAATTTTCAATGCATGACAGCAAACATTGCTGTAATATGTATGGTTCAACCAGGTTTTAACCAGAGTTTAAATGTTACGCTCACCTGCTGTCGTACTAATGGAGAGTTCTTCAAATTATTGAAAAACTGGACGATTACGTCATAAAAGGCTTCAACTTTCAAGAAAGAGTTGTGAATCACACTTATGTGGTATTTTTACTACCATTCTGAGTATTGATTGCAATCTAAATAATTATCTTTTAGACTTACTGTCAGCAAATTTTCAATTTTGCATTAGAAATAGAAATTAATATGAAAAAATTAAATTCTTTCATTCTGATATTAGTTAGAACTGACAAAAAATTAAAAAATGTTTAATGAAAAATATTATATTTTGCTTTTTATATTTAAGGTGTATTTTTTTGCCTCACTGCCATTATTATTAAAGGCATTTGTTTATATTATATATATATTTATATATATATATATATATATATATATATATATATATATATATATATATGTATATATTCTCTATTTTTTTCTAAGAAACAAATTAAAATGTTTCCCATAAGTCTTTATTGTAAATGCTGACTCGCATAGCAGTCTGCTCAGATAACAGTCTTAGTTCTGAACGAATTAAGACTGTATTTCAACTGGGGTACAACTGTATTTCAGGCAGAGTTAGTGGCCATTAATGACTGTGATTCAAGTTTATGCTGACAGTCTGGCAACAACTAAACAACCTTCAGTTCCAACAAGTCCCCTGGTCTGGGAGTGTCATGAGAACCTCATGACATGAGGGGGGGTGTCAGCATAATGAAGTGGTTGACAGACTGGCTGAACTAGGATCTGCATCTGAGCTCATTGGACCAGATCTGGCAGAAGAAGATTTCTCTGGGTCAGCTGTCAACAGCAACACCAGGAAAGATGGAACAACCTCGGAGGGCATTCACAAAAGTAAATGTATTTTGTAAAAAAGGTGGACTTAGACGGATGGTGGGGATCCCAGGCAGAGGAAACAACCCAGGAAAACTATGGGACACTGAGATTTAAGGACACACAAGAAATGCTAATATTGTCAATGTTATGATCATAGCTAATATCGGCATCACTATATCTTAACAGGCCTGTTCGATTAACTAGAAGATAAGCTATATTCATTAAAATGTAGATTTTATAGATAAGATAGGCCCGTTCGATTAGGTAGATTTAAAATAATAAAAACATTAAATAAAAATCATAAAGAAATTGTATATTACAAACAATATTTTACATAGATGTATTTACAGTATGAATAACTAAACTATTTTCTTTGGTAGTTTGACATGTTTCAACTCGTGTGTCAACCAAACTGCAAAAGACAATAATATTAACGAGCCTGACTGGTGCATGGCTGCGATAGATACTGGTACGTACGTCAGCAATGTAGTGATTCCCAAGCCCACCTGGAAAAAATAAAATTAATTAGATTCATTATAATGCCATGTGGTAAAACAACTAATTAATGCAAAGCTATTTCATAAACGTTCTCAAATTTTTTAAAGATCTAACAAACACAGACAACTTCTACATAATATGTTGTTTTTGTCACATTTTTTTTTTTGTTTTGTAACTGATTTTTTTATACACACTTTTGATATTATTAAAGCTGTTTAGGGTATTAATCTGGAACTGCTATATTTAAGAGAAACTCGTATCAACCAACCAAAGTTACCCAATTTGTTTTTGGAAATGCTTTCTACCTAGTTAGGCTAAGCCAAACCAAAATCACTTAAGTGTCCAATTCTATTTTCCTTTACTCACTGCAAATGTTAACAGGCATGACTGACACTGAGATATAGGTTCATTGAACCCTATATGTTTAAGACAGGATCAATATATTTTTAAGACAGGATCAATCTAGTACACAGATTAGGAAACAAGTACAGTTGTCACACGATAATTTGCACCTATATAATTCGTAAAACTCTTTTTGAGATGCTGGACCCTTGAAAAACTCTTGATAAGTCATATAAAAACAATGCATTTTGATCCCTTCCTTATTTTGTACTGAGGGAGCTCCAATGTCCACTCAATAATTTGTACTTGGCCCAGCCTTCGACTCTACAAATCATAAGTCATCATGATCATAAATCTGTACTGCATAAATCATGATCATAAATCAATGACTGCATAACCCACTCATTTCAAACACATTTCCTTGCTGATAAAATATGGCTCATATGTCATTATGAAATGGAAAAGCAATTTCTTAAGAATGTCAAGCGCCAGTGCCACAAAGCTGGTGCACAATTAAAACTATACTGTTACACATAGATATAAACGATAAGGCCTATTTACTGGACAGTGTCAGGGGTCATTAGATCTAACAGAAACTGTTCAAGTGCAATATTATTATTATTTTGTTACTTGTTAATCATCATAATTCAAAATATAAGTCTCTCACAGACAAAAAAATGTAATGTACATATTATCTCTGGCATAAAAAATTGTTAAATTACTCGATTAAAAACACTCAATTTTTCACATGTTTCTATTTTATCAACGTCTATATTTTGAACTCCTTATATTTTGCCAACGTCAATAATCCTGATTTTTCCCTGGTCCCGTCAAGTACGAGTGGCGTCTAGTATTTGAACTTGATTTGGCGTGAGCAGCTGATGTTCTTAGCGATTCCAACATAGCTATCGCTCAATTACCGCAGAAGAACTGGCAAACAATTCTGAACCATGTTAATTAACATCTTCAAATTTAAATTTACTATAGAGTCAGAGAAAGGACTTAGAAGAGCCTATATCAGTTCAAAATCGGTGATGACTACACAGATGTTGAAGCTAAACTTGTACACGAACACCCACGGAAAGTCAGGCCTGGAAAGACAAAACTTACATGAGCCAAGGGTAATAAAAACCTTAAAGAAAAATTTGGGAATGACTATCACCAGTTGACAAAAAAGGATGGAAAGAGTTGCCTGGAGAATTTCACTTCCGTCTAAGCAAAAAAAATGGCTGCATTCTGATGGTCGTACTCCTACATTGTTCTATGTCAGTACCTGACAGATTAACTGTAGAACAGTTTATGATTTTCAGGATGTTTGTCTCAAGGTCTGTGTGAGTTAAAAGTAAAAAAAAAAATACCTGTCGGTATTCAGGAGAGGGCGAAACAATGAACATGGGATCCATACTTACGCTGATCAGAGAACCAGAGATAGGTCTCCCTAATTTGTTAAATGACAGAGTGCAAAAGGGGCCAATGTGACTGATGCGCCTTAGAGATGCCACATCCTGCCCTTATTTAAAAAATATACCTGGACTTGGAAATTCTACAGATCTGAATTATGTACTAAAGAAAAGTAATTTTTGCATGCAATTAATTATATACCTGCATCCATGCCATTGCCGCTACAGCATTTGCTGCTATATACGCTCTTGGTGGTAGTGTTCTCTTTTTTGACAAAAGCCACAGACCCGAGATAAGAGATAAGGTTGAGATACCCTGAAATAAAAATATATAATTCATTGTTTTTTATAAATTGATATTCCAAAACTTCTTATGTCTGTATATTAAAAAAAAAAATATTTATTTTTTAGCCAAGTAATAACACATTTCAAGCCAGTATACATACTGCAATGACAGGTTTATTTTACATACTATATTGTATTATGGTAATTTTACTGTATGTTACTCGTAACAGTAACTAAAACACTAAAGCACTTTTATTATTGTATTTAACTTTTCCATATTTGATACGATCAAGTTCTTTCTTTCACGGGTGGCTTAAGCAATAGTAAAACTTTAATTGTTAAATTTAACTCTATTAGAATACATTTTTTCTTGATACAGTACAATTATTGTCTTACCAATATCCTATGGTCAAACTGAACAGTCGTAGGGTTTTCGGTGAAGTTCTTCAGTTTTGGAGAGAATGCTAGAATGTCGTCGGGTATCCATTTGTCTGCCATTTTTGGAAATGAATTATAAACTAGTCCGGCATCTAGCCCAGCAACAAATGCACCTATATGACAAAATTACATAGTTGTTTAGTATATTTTAAGTAAAAGTATGAATGAATATGTTGTTGTTTCCTATGGCTAGCCCGGACTCCAGTCCATCAGCATCCTTGCCTCCCAATACAGTCGAGTGACTGTATTGGAAACTCGAGTGAATGAATATTCGTCAAAGAAACTATGAAAAAGAAAACAAGCTGCAGTGGTTTAGGGATTTACTGAGGACAAGCTGCCAAAAAAGTTTTGGAAAGAACTGAAAGGAGAAAAAGACCATCAGCAAGGTAGTAAATATCAGGTAAAAATAAATACAGAAGGGAAATTTTTATTTTCATTTTATATAAATAAAATTACTGCAAAGTATAATTATTAAATCACAAAAATATAACAATACAATTTTGAACAATAGCCTTACCTGAAACAGCGGTGAGAAAAATCATTCCTTTACAAGCATGTGCCAAAGCACGAAACCTAGTCGCAGATTTATGTACCGTGGCTAGAGTCTGCGCTGGAATCAAGTGGTCTAGAGCTGACCACAAGAACAAAGTGTACAGAACAAACGCAAGGCTGAGATGCGAAGCTAAACGGTACTGCGAAACTCGTGGGACATCGTTCGGGCCTTCAAACTTGTTTTCTAAACCTGATCTTACCATGTACCAGCCCAGCAAACCCTAAACGTTTAAACAGATCTCTTAAATTATTACAAAAGATAATCTCATGTAAATTTATAGTTGAGCAGCAAGGGAACACCACATTTTTTAAAAAGAATTATTTAGGATTTAAAATTGAGAGAGACCATCAGTATGGTTGATTCAGTTGTCAACCAATTTTCTGTTTACAATTTTGAAATATGTACATTGTTATTTGTGTTGTTCCACAATTTAATTTGTTCTGTTTCAGAAAAATTTGAATTAAAAACCGTGCTCATTGTTACAAACATAATTTTGCCTACAAATACTATGTTAATACAGTATTTTTGTAAATGAAATCGTTGGCAGCATAAGAGAATCAAATGATCAAGATTTTACCATAACTGCCTTACCGAGTCATGGTGTTTTTAATGTTAAAGGTATTAGTGTTGAAATTATTGATACAATTAAAGTCCTATAGAAAATAGAAATAAAATACATTACTTGTAGTCCAATTAAAATGCCAAAAGCGACAATTCTTTTTTTAAGAGCTGGTTTGAACCACCCACGAGCCCAAAATACTGCAGCAGGAATATAGAAAGCTGCTCCGATGCACCTTCCCCACTGGCGGTGAATGTATTCCATCCACCAAATAGATTTGAATTCTTCTAATGTGATATCTTTATTTTTTCTGTGAACATAAAAAGTGTAAGGTAGGATATTTAATATAATTTTCTAGCAATGCATGCAAAACATCTTTTAATTTAATTTAAAATCAAATCAAATACAATTGTAAAACTAATTAAAATTTAAGACTAGCATTTTATTCAGGTGAAAAAGTCAAAATGTTATTGATGTGTGTAGTCCATGGAATGTTCTTGTGTGATATCTTGCCATCATTGTTGTGGTGATTAGGATAATTATTTAATCCTAGTATTAGCAAGATGAAATATTATTTTTGTTCCTGATGTTAATGTTTTTACTCCAATTGATCCTGTGATAGGTTATGGTTACATATACTAAGTGAAAAAGACGACTTTTTTCTTTTGTTAAATTTCTCTAGAGTAAAAAGTTCTTAGAACGGTAAATACATATGATTGAATAATTGATACTGCAATTAATATTATTAGTACTATTTGTACTAAGATAATTAAAATAATAATATGCTTCCTTGAATTTATAGTGTCATATTACATAGTAAGGATGACCTGTGATTATATTGGCTGTTAATTGTACAGCTAATCAACCGAGCCAGATTTGAATTTGTTGTTGTTTCAATACATACTGTAAATAGTATTAAAACTGTAAAGGTTCCAGTGGGGATTAGATGATAAAAATATTTTATTTGTTTTTATTAGTCAAATAAAAATTATCAATGATAACCATATTGGTAATGCTATTGTTAGAGTGAAAGCTATGTGTACCCAGCTAGTAAAGATGTATAGGAATAGGCCTTGTTAGTCCTGGGTAATTATTAATGAGGAAGGTTCAGTATAATTATTGTTGAAAGATAGGTAAGATAGGTTAATCAAAAATTAAAATATTTCAGATTATTTAGACCGATTATACTTAAAAATAGGCTTAGTAATTAATATCAAAAGTTTTCCTCCACTAAAATGTTTTTAATGGAAAGCAGCTAATTTAAGCCTATTGTCCTCCTTCCCAGGATCAATTCTGCTATATCTTACAAGTCAATAATTACCTAATAAATATGAATGAGATTTATAAATCTCAAATATTATAAGATGTTGAAAATTATATTTCAACCAAAATAAATACTCTTACATTTTGAATTCTGGATAATTTTGATATTTCTGAAATTCTTCAACCCACTGTTCATTTGTTCTGGGTAATTTCTCTCCTAAAAGACGCCAAGTGACCATGGACAACCCAGATTCAGTCAGTCTTGTCACACCGCCTATTAAAAGTGCCATAATTAGATCACAAAATCACTTCTACATTCAATAAAATGAATGTATAAGTTTTATTACAAGTATTTAAATTAAATATTCAAAAAAGTTACTGTAAGCTCATGTACAATCCAAGTAAATTTTAAAAAATACTATCTTTGATGATGTGATGGAAGCAAATTTCCAAAAATTAACATCATTGGATAATGTCACATAAATAGAAATTATTATTCTGATATTATAAACTGATATTGATATGATCTCTGAATACTATCATATTCATTCTCATATTGTCTTATTCTGAATTAAGATTGTCATAATGGCAAAATCAGATTTTTTAAAAAGTTTTTTTTTATTAGATTTTGAGTAGTCACTATTTTACTTTGGATTAACAGATTTTGCTGGTAATAAATTTTTATATGCTATAACTAACAAATCGAACTAAAACTGTAAAAAATAAACAAACAATAGTGTTTATTTCCTTCATTTTTTTTTAATTCGATCTGTAATACAGAAAAGGAAAGGTGATCACTTCTCCTGCAATTGATTTTTTTAGGTCAAAGTTACTTTTTAGTAGTATTTTAATATAGTATTGTTTATAATACAGTACTAATTCACTACCTGGGTTCCTTGTTTCCGATTATTTTTTTCAGAATAAAAAAACCCATTTACATTTATGAAATTCCAGCCATTTAGGATCAGTCAGTTTTTTGCAACGAGTCCTACAAGACGACAATATTGGTGATGATCATTGAGAAAGCAACTGGAATCAACCACATCCAACAGTCATATGTATTCTGCTAAGTAGGAATTCAAGTGATAGATTTTATGTTGCACGGTCAAAACAAGTAATCTTGCTCAATAAAAAAAAAAAAATGCATTAGATGCCAATTAACACACTGATTTGTCATCGACAATAACCACTTTCCTTGAAAAAAAGTAGCAGTCTTTTCTTCTGTTTTGGGTAAATCCCAAATTAAAACTCAATCACTCAGTGTAGACAAGAAGCACAGTGAACATTAAACACCAGTATAAATCAATAAATCACCTGCTATGACAGTCTTAGACTGACGTCAGGCAACGACTGCTCATACTTGACCGAGAGAAAAGGGATTTGGTAACTGAAAGAATGAATCATGTAAACAGAAAAAGAGGAATGCAAGAAAAGTATGATTGATATAATTATGATAAACTGACCTTGCCTAACCTCCACAGAGTGCCATAAAAATTAGTACTCTGGTTAATAAATAAGTAGGTCTATCTAAAATAATGTAGGCTGTGTATGTTTAAAAAAAATTAAAACATTATTATTAACAATGAAAGAAATGTTTTAGCTTCAGTAAATCATCCTATTTAGTATATAATGAGCTCCAGATTCATAGAAATAACACAAGAGTAAATTAGGTCCTAGATTAATTTTAGCAATATTGAACCTTTTATTATTAGCCTATTTCAAAAGCATATTAAATGTTGTCATTTGATATCTGTTTGAAATTATGTCCACATAAGGACAGAAATCAGGGGGTTTACTGTGATTTACTTCTAATTCCCATGTAAACTAATGTAGGATATAGTGTAATATATATATATATATATATATATATATATATATATATAAGAATAGTTACCCAAAATAACAGCCACAGACACCATTCCAGTACATCCAAGTAACCAGTAGCCAACGATTCTTTGTGACCGAGGTGAAACTTCATTGCCCAAATTAACTGCAACAGTAGCAGTTTGGCGAAATGCAACATTTTTCTAAAATAATTATAAAAAAATTGTCTAATTAACAGTTTGATTTTTCTCATGTAAAATTAATTAAATTAGTACACAATAAGATAGTAAAAATTTTTTTTCTTGTTTATATAACCATAATTTGTTTAAACAGATTCATTTTATATTTTCTTCAATAAAATATTACTTTAATATTAGTTTAAAAACTAGTCTAATTGAGCAAAATTAAAAGTATTAAAAATTATTTTTTTAAATTAGATCCAACTGTAGGTTCTTTCATATTTTGATAACATGGTAGACCTAGTTAGATGTTTAGTGGCTTTTCGAAAGTTGAATAAGATGCTGAGATAATTGCCAACGTGACTTACTGGAAGAAAGCAGAAAATTCTGTTCATGATCTATAAACTTAAGCACACTAACTGGGAGTTGCTAGGACCTATCCACTGACACCCCTGTCACAAAAACGTTGCTCAGTATTTCATATATTTCAAAAACGCGTGAAAATATATACTGTTTACTTTTCTGAAATGAGGAGTGTAAGAGAATTTTATACAAACTAAACACAACAATTGCAAGTTTTGTCACAAAGTAAATTTCCAAAAATACATTTTATTCTGAAAAAAACTGATGGTGGACAACAGACTACGACAGAACATTGTGACAGTAATGAGTCATGATGTTGTCAAGGTTATCCAAATATACCATAATCAAATAGTCAGCAATCTTTGTTAGTTTCGTAGATAACATTAAAAATAAATACAATCAAGGAATATTAGAGTTATAATATAGGCCTACATTATAGTTTTACTCAATGGTAGCATACTTACTACTGTATATTTTTTTATCTCTACTTTCCTCAAGTAGTAATATGAAATAAACAGTAGATATTGTTCACGAGACAATAAGTACAAGCTATCATATTTACGTGCTATGTTCATTAATAGACTTATTAGATTGTATATTTATATTACAACATACAAAGAGAAATACAAACAGAATGTACACAGAGAGAAAGGAAAGAGAGAGACATTGTCTGTTATCAGCAGTAATACTGCACTGGAAGAACTACCCATTGCCGAAGAACTTCATCTTCAAAAATTTGATATCTGAGTTACTTATATACATGAGTCATATCACGTTAAGAAGGGAGGACATGACAAACTTGTGTTATTACAAGTGTTATAACTTGTGTTTTGTGATAAATCCAATACTAGGCGCTAATATAACCAGCAGTTAGTATATGTATTATATAACTAACTCTGCACACTTCAAAACTTATTAAAACATGTATTTTGTTTATCAATGACTATCTTTTAACTCAAAGTTAACATCCCTGCAACTTAACATCCTTAACTTAATCAAACTTAAGATGTTTTCTAACCTAGCATCTTGGTGCTTTGTTGAGCACCAACCTTTCTATTGATCACATTTTACTGATATTTTAAATAATGCACAAAATAGTAAACTATTTTTTTTATTTTTAGTATTTCTTCCTAGTTAAATTACTACTAAAAAAATCAAACTGAAATAAGGTAATTTACACAGGATACTCACTCGTACTGTATTTAATATTTTGACATTTTTATTCCAATTTACTGTTGTTGGAACAGTAAGACATTTTGGGGTGCAAAGTCTAGATCTTAAAATGCTTAACATGTTGATATTTTTCCTGAAAATGTAAACAAATTTGTAAGAAATAAGTATTAATTTTAACATTAAGAACTATAATTATAAAAAAAGTTTGTATTAAATGTAAGATGTACATAAAAGTGTAAGTTATATAAATAAACTTAAAAATGCCAAATATTTAAAAATATTTAGTATTTTGAGAATATATACAATAAGTAATACAATTCCTCTTAATAAATTATTAGTATAAACTGTTGTTAAGAAAAGGAAAATTATTATTTGTTACATTTTCCTTATGTTGCATAATTAGAAAAAAATGAAAGAACAAAATTAAAACTAAGCAGAGCAGCTCCCTTGTAGGTTTAGAAATGTCGTAATACCTAAATTTATTTTCTACCTTTTGCTTTTAAACCAGTACCGGTAACGCAAATCACAAATAAATACAGAAAAAAGTAGGCCTACGTGACTACCAATGTCAGATAACAATTACAGCACTTGCTGTAACTTAATAGCACAGAAGGCTGTTAGCAGTATACAAATTTGAACTGTCAATTTTAATAAGCGTCTAAATAGATATCATCTCAAGAGTGAGGTTAAGTAGTCATAGATAAGCTAAAAATATAGGTAACCTGTAGCCTTGACAACTACTCGTCTACTTAAATTTATATTGGCCTATAAATTATAATTTTCCTGCTCAATTCATAAAACTCTAACCTATTAATGTAAATAATGGATCAAATTGTTATTATTCTCAGTTATAGAGTTAACGTTTTTAATAATTTGTTTACATGTTATTTTAAGATATAACGTTTTCAGTCTAAATATAGTACATGATAAACACTTTTAATTCTGAATAATGCAACTGTAATTACTAATTCTATACAGTTATTTTTAAAATACTGTAATAAACAAACTGTACACACATTGTATAATTATAATGATTATAAAATTCAGTTTGCATTGGATAACTGTCAACAGAATTATTTCGTTGGTTTCTGTTTGCCTTAACAATCATACTTCACATTCATATTCATAGTGAAAATTAAAATTGAATTGCCAGGGGGCATTGGACGTGGATGTGATATTTTGTTCTCCATATTTACAGTAATTCAGTATTATTTTTTAGTATTTTTCACTGACGTTTTGACTTTAATCAGTGAAAACTATCTGTGAGTAGTAAATTTTTACTGTAATATTTAACGTAACTGCTATAGTTTTTTACTTATTCAGTTATTATTTTGATGTTGATGTAAAACCTAACCTAAATTCAGTCAACTAGCTTAATTAATATATTCGGTTTTTATAACTTATTTTTTTAAATGATTTACAGATTAACATAATTATTTACCGGTTTGTGGTTTAATGTAGATGTTATAAGTGATTATAACAAATTCTTATAAAAAAAGAGTTCACATTGACATTAACCTTAATGTAGGCTAAATACTGTCTAGTAATAATGTGAATGTTGTTCATTTATTTGAACATATGCTTAAAGTTTTTTTTTAATAATTTAATTCTGTTATTCCTTAAATGTCAGATTTGTGTTTATGCTATACCCACTGCATTTTATTCTTTAGGCACTTAGCTAATTCACATTATTGTAAGTTTATAAATTAAGTAAATTAGACCTTGTCTGTGATAATAAAATGTCTCTTTGCACAAATAACATTTCTTCTAAGGTCCCTGAATGTATTTGGTTATATTGTTGCTTTAGGTAAACCTTCATCTAGCTAATACATTTTTAAAATATTCATATCTCCAACATGTTTTGACATGCTTTAGTAGCATGTATTAACTTATCTAGTCATAATTTTATCAATATCACAAATATTGAAAAACCTACTACTATTAATGGTATTTTGTTGTTGGCCTTATTATAAGCTCCTTACCTAAATCTAGGTAATTTCATATTAGTGATAATTTGGTGTATTACTGTCGGGAACTTATATTTTTATTGGTAAGATTTATCTTTTTTTAAATTTAAAAGTAACAATGAAATACAAATTTTGTTAATAAAAGTTACAAACAATAAGTAAATTTATTTTTGATTAAGCCACTATATAAGAAATAGACTAAGTTAATTTTATATGTGATAATTTATAAAATTTCAGGTATAAAGTTTTTTTATGAGTTTCCATCATACTTAGTCCACAGCTTCTTTAACATACCATAAAGTGTGTGTATTATAATTGTTTTGTTAAAATGTAGTAGCCTAATGTATGTACTAGACTTTGAAATTTTGTTAACTTAAGTTATTGTAAAGTCTATATATACTACAGTATTGCTGTCATTGGCATCATCAATAGTTCATAAAAATGTAATTAAGATAATAGGCTGTATGTCTAATACACTAAACTATGAACACAAAAGTTACAATAAAGTTAAATGTTCCAGTTATTAGGTACTCCTAGATGTTTCTGACTCTCACTTTCAGTGATAATTAATTGTCAAGGGAAATTGGAATACTAAAATAGTTTTAGAGTATTGAAAATATTGTGAAAATGTATTAGTATTTTAATTTTCCTTGATATTACAGAGTTTTACCAAATACGGACTGTGTTAAATAAATAATGATAATTGCGTTTATTTTCCAAATCCAGCTACAAGTTAAATAAAGTGTTTTTTGTTTTTTTTTTCTTAGTATGAATTTCTAATTTAAGATGCCATCGTACTTGATTAGCTTTCTTTATATATTTTCAAAATTTTCTAAGCATACCATACTTGTTAAGAGAAAAATCTCTAGGTTGGTTAGGTTAGGTATTTGTATTTGTATTTGTATTTGTAATAAGAGTTATACTTCATTTTTATATTTCATTTTCATTTAGCAGTTTTTTAATACATTTTTTATAGAATCTCCAAATACTACTAACAACAAAAATTTAAATTAACATAATATAGTTTGACTTGTCCATTATAATCAGTTTTATTGTTTTATCGTTAACCACTCTTGGCATAGTAATATTTTCTTTTTATCAATATTTAATAGAAATTTCAAAATTATACTTATGTTTAAAAAATAATGTAAAAATTAATATGGTTGTGTCAGGTGTCTAAAGTAGTGAGCAAAGTGAAATGGAGGATGGTGAGTCAAGAAAATCTTGGCCTGAACTTAGACAAGTGGTGTGTGAGCTGCGTCGTCAACTGTCATCGCTTTCAACCGTTGTTCCAAGTTCAATCACTTTTCGCGATCTTAGTGATGGAAGAACTCGAATTTTTTTCCTTAGTACACTTTCTAGTGGTTGGGAAACCACTTTACTTTATGCTGACGTGAATATCAATGACCCTAAGGTAAGGTAAATTTAATTAAAGTTTGCAGGTATTCAAATCAGAAATGTGGTCTATATTTATTAATTACTAGGAATGAGACAGATTTATTAGGCTTTCTTTTTCTTTTTTAGTTGGTGTTTACATTGATTTTACAAAACATGTAAGTGAATTTGGCAAAAACTTACATATTTTAAAATTAATTAAGGAGGAAACATTTTGAAAATAAATGCATTAATTTTATACAATTTTAGTATTTTACTTTTACTCATTCAAAAAATTATGAACTTGCTTAGTTTACTGGAATCTTGTGAACTTGATCCCTAAAGGAAATTTTATCCTTAAAATTCTGAATGCAGATTGTTTAGATATTGCAATAAAAATAAATTCCGCACATATATTCTTTACACAAGTGAATTTAGTACAATATTTTTTCAGAAAATTTACTTCTTTTCTTATAATTAACTACATTGTAATTAACTTGTAATAATAGACACAGAATGACAGAAATTGAAGATTAAAAGGGTGACAGTTAATCGAAGTTTCACCACTGTACAGTAGTGCAGTCTTAAATAATATAAAAGCATTAATCCTCAGTTTTAATAAGTAATGCAGTAGATCCTGGTATGTCTAACCTCTGAATATCCTTTGCATAACCGACCATCTGCCAGGTGAGCCATCGTGACTAGAAAATGCATATTTATTTCTTACACGTCTTGCTGAACATTTATTTGTTTGTTACATCTCATGATAAGCAGTCTTCTAATCTATTGAAGTGTGTACAGCTGATGCTGACGAACACACAACAAGCAACTTCGTTTTAGTGTTGTCTCTCGAAAATATCAACATACATATGAAATAATAATGATTACAAAACCACTCATTTCCTTCAAGCGGGTATCTTTGTGACAGCTTGCATGTACGGTAAATATAGGCAAGCAGTTCATTGTTTATGTTTTTACGAAATGTTATTTCTTCTTAGCATTAAAATTAGTGGTTGGCAAGAGGTACTGTATTCTTGTGCTATTTTATTGTCCACTTCACACGTAAATGTAATTATCGCACATAAATGTAACACAGTACTATATTTTTGTTTGTATTAGTAAAACTTTTTTGGCTCCTCTTATTATTTGACGTTTTGTGTGTAACAACCTTCATGCACTTCCAAGAGTGACGGATAAATGGGCTTCTACTGTATAACATAATTCCTATTGCATAAGTGAAATGCTGTGTAATTGTTTTAAATCAATGATATTTTAGGGTACTGAAAATATAATTCAAGTTTAAATAGGATGATTTACATTTATGTATAGGTTTTGGTTTAGGTTTACAAGATGGTTTCAGTATAAATCATTTTAGGAAACATTCTGATTTTTGGCTTATGGGAAAAAAATTAGGTTAATAATCAGTTGTTTTGTAAATGGCCAATCAGCAAGCATCCCTTACACTTCCACTCATTCATGCAGCAAATGCTTCTCCATATATCAATTAATTTATGCATATTTTCTGGTTATAATAGTTACTAGTTTACATTCTGTCGATGTTCCAGGTCGGCAGAGTTTTATGGCAACCTGTGATTGAGTCAAATTTTCAGAGTGTGTCACTCAGCAGTAGGTATTCGCGTGAAGAGCAATTGATGTTGGAGCGTAAAAGATTGGCTACGTGGGGAATCACCTCGTACGAACTTCATCACGATTCCGGTAAACTTGTCTTCCCAGCGGCTAGTACGCTATTTCAGTGTATTGACTCTGGATATACGGTAAATATACATTTTTTTTTCAGTGAAAAACCATTAAGGTTATCATCGCCGTCATGCAAAATGAAAGTATGTATATATATATATAACAGTAAATATACAAGTTAACAGTTTGATGTATAAATTTAGAGTACATATGCCTTTCCTAGCTTCAAACACTTTATATTTGTTGTTGCATTTCGGAATACTTATATTTTCAAAATTTGTTACTCTACTGCTCCAGTAAAGTTCTTTTACACTATCTTAACGTCTCTCTTCTCTACTTTTACCTGCCTAGTCAGGTTTCTGTTTATTGACATTTTTGTTTCTGATTGGTTCTTCAGGTGCTTTCTCTTTCCTTACAGACCAGAAAGAGAAAGTACTTGCAGGAATAATTTGAAGCGAGCATGTCAATAAATTGAAACCTTACTAGGCGGTAAAAATAGGGAGGAAAGGCGTTAAGAACTTGTGGGAGCAGTAAGTAATAATTTTTGTAAATGGAAATACAGTGATACCCCGACTAACGGTCGACCTGGACAACGGTCTGATTCATAGAATGAAAAATAACCCACATAATAGCTTAGGTTTCGGATAAAGAGCTGAACATATTATAATAAGAATGTTTTCATTTTTTTAAATTATTACTAAAAAGACGTATAATTTTAGAGATAACATTGTGCTGTGCTACAGAAATAAACATTGTGCTGAGTTTAACACAAACAAGCCATTGATTGATGGGTTTTTGTAGAGCAATAACCTAGAACGATATTTCTTAATTATCTGTTCTCAGAATGCCCACTCCTATTCCCTTTTCTGTTAACATACTTAATTTTACTTAATGTGTCATCAACTCTTTACTGTGTGTTTCATTTGTTAGTCTGTTAAAAAATTTAAACAGTTATAATATTATTGTTACATATTTTTGATTTTTAAATTTAATAAAATGTTATGTGTCTTTGTGTGCAAGTTTCAAGTTGTTTAAATCCTGTTTTCAATTATTTGGGAATATTATTTAAATAGGTCCTAAAAGAAGTGCTCAAAAGACAAACTTTGACTATTGAACTAAAAAAGCATACATTACTGATTAGTCCTGTGTGTATATATGTAACATAATTACATTTGTATGAATTTAGTTAAAATAAAAGTGTGATTTCTTTTCTGTGAATTTTCTCTTCATTCTTCATTTTCTACATATTAATGGTGATACCTGAATTAATTTTTTCTATCTAACAAATTTAAATGTTTTCGATAAGAATTTATTGTAAACACCGACTCGCACAAAAGTCTGCTCAGGTAACAGTCTTAGTTCTGGAACGAATTAAGATCGTTAACTGGTGTACCACTGTATTCCAAAATGCATCAACAAATAAATATAAAGTGAAAGTATTTGAAGCTAGGAAAGGTATGGGTACTATATAAAATTACAACATCTATAGCAGGAAATTTTTTGTGTTTAACGTCTGACTATTCTGTACACTTGGGCTAATGCAGACGATGGGATGATTTATAGCGTGTGAAAATGCTAACCCCTGGCTGGGAATTGAACACGGGTCCTCGGGGTGACAGCCCAGTACGCTATCAACTAGGCGTCCGTAGTGGCTAGGAAAAATATGATAATATTAAAAATTGATTTCTTTTAGACTTTATTTTCATACTCAAAGATAATGTGTTTTACATACTATTCTGCCTATTACCCACTGTCAGTAGATGCTTCCTGAAGTGGTAATTTATTTATCATTCATTAATAGTACTCTTTCTAAAACAATATAAACAAAATAAGGTAACATAGGTATAGCCTAAATAAATTTCTTAGTGCAATTTAAAAAAATACACTTTTTCTTCTAGTTTTAAAGTTGTTGTATGACTGTATTTTAATAAAAATATTAAACCTATTGATGTTACAGAATGGGCCGTTATTTCCAGCTGAACTTAGAATGACTTCAAGCGGTCCTAAATTGTTACCTCAGATCTGTCCGACCAATCCAGACTTAGTAGCTTACATTTGCAATGCCGATATCTGGGTAACACACACGCTTACTGGTACTTACAATTCTTTATGTGTTCTAGTTTTATCCTTGTTGACTGATTTCATTTTGAAAGTAATATAAATAACTAATTTATAAATGAAGTTAGTACTTGATTGTAATTTTACGATTCTTATCTTTTTTCTTTGTTTTTTTTAGTACAACAAGTTTTATCTGTAAACAAAGTATAATTTTATTTGCATTATTATTGAAAGTGACTGGAAACGTCATGGAAAAACTATCGAAGTAAATAAGTAATTACACTTTCATAAACTGGCATCGCAGTGTTCCAAATTGAGGCGATTCACTACTATTGTACATAATAAAGTTAGTTTTTCGATTGTGTATGTTCAGAATATATCACACCTTACTGTAGACAAAATTCATTTATTTTACATGTTTTCAACATGTTTTGTCCTCTTTAAAGCGCTTCAATTTAAATTATACAAACTTCTTTTAGAAGTCTTTGGAAACATTTCCAGAAGGTCGCTTTTCTAAGAATTAGAGCTGACTGCTTTATATAATGTCTGACATTGTAAAGCATGATGCCAATGCTTCGATTCTTGATCTCTAACACTCTTGACTCTGGTTGGTTCGCTTTAGTGGGATTTTCAGTATTGGAAACAAAATTTTAAAGGGCAATATCAGGAGAATATAGGGAAAACATCATAGCTGAGAAATTTTGTTTTTCAATTAGGTTTGAACAAAATAAGAAGAATGGATGGGTTGTCAAATTTTCATTGCTTTTACCTCTTGTCTGTTATGCAGTGCAGCATAAATAATATTTGTAATTATTATGTGGCCTTATGGTACGAACTTATGAAGCTACTATTCTGTGTGAGTTGAAAAACAGTATGTTTCTGATTTTTGTATGCTTTGTTTTGGCTGTGAGAATTTCGAATATTTCCGATTTGAAGGTGCAACGTTGTTCTGGATTAAATTCACAACTCATCGCCAGTAATCAACTGTTTTCAGAAAGTACTCACATTTTATACAGAGAAACATGCCGTGTGAAATTCAAAACAAACTTTTGCTCTAGTGTTAAAAGATTTGGTACAGATTTCGAGGTTCTTGGTTAAAACAGAATGTTCTGAACCAAAATGAAAGCGGTGGTGTTAAATTTGTGGTACCAACCCCTTCTTCATCATCAGATTCAGTATCTCGTTATTTCTTTGTCAACAGGTTCTTCTTTGTCTTCTATCCAAATCCAGCTTCTATTGCAATGTCCTTGATAGTAATCAAACAGCCTTCT
The DNA here is from genome assembly GCA_022606455.1 of Callitettix versicolor. Taxonomy (NCBI): domain Eukaryota; kingdom Metazoa; phylum Arthropoda; class Insecta; order Hemiptera; family Cercopidae; genus Callitettix; species Callitettix versicolor. The sequence goes on along the minus strand of CM040188.1, from coordinate 9,589,920 downwards.
GCAACTGAAGTTTCCACTTGGTGAATGTGGGCTTTGCTTTTTACTGATTGGCATCTTTTTTTATAACGATTACACTACTTGTTAGTTGTAATTGGTATTAATAACATCGTAAACGGTTGTTTTTTTTACTTATTCAGTAAAATTTAACAGGCAATTATAAAGATATTAGCTTCATATGAACTAAGGTATGTGTATGGGTATCACCTAGGTTACTGCTGCCAATTTAGTTCCTGTCATTTTTAAATTTATGAAAATACATTAAAAACATATTCAATACATAAATTAATTCAGAAGCCAACATGCTGTGTAGGGTCAGCAGCACATTAAGGGCCAGTGTTTCTGTTCAGTGATGATAAGTGCACCTTATCACACATGGGGAAGAAGTGTAAATTACAGTTCCTCATATACGTATACAGTAGTGTACCGAATAGTTAATAAAATTTGTCATAAAATCAGCGAAGGATTCATTGTAATTGTATAAGTAACAACAGAAAATATTACCTTGAAGTTCATAAGTAAAAGTGTATTATGCTAAGATTAGTTAAGAATTTAATAAACGATAGTTGTTTTAAACTTACTGTTTATATTTTGTAGGAAGTACGCAAAGACTAACGTACGCACATAAAGGTGGAAGGAACTTGGCGGATGATCCCCTCGCAGCCGGTATTCCGTCCTATGTCATGCAAGAAGAGTTTAACCGTTATCATGGTTATTGGTGGCAACCTGAAACAGAAGGTAAGCTGCAATTGTAAAGAAACTTTCAAAAATGTACCTTAGATCTATGTTGAATTATTTTCAACGATCTACTAAGTCTTTATGAGATGTTTGAAAAAAATGTGTTAGAATCTTATAGTAAATCATTGTGATGAGTTTCATTACCATTTGAAGCTGTAGTAGGTATAATATAATTAAAGTAAGCAGTAAATTAATGAATTAGTAGATGCATTCAAACATAAAGAATAATATAATAAAATCTAGATTATCTGAGGCAATAATATCAAATTACTCATGAAATTACTGTTTGCTCAAATGTTATGACTTCAATGTGTCTCTTCTAGATAACATTTATAAATTTCTAATTAAAATTCAATAGTGCTAATATATAGCCTTTTGTTCAAATACAAGTTTACTTTTTTAGTATGTCCTCCATGTTCTGCCGAACAGTGATTTTCAACCTGTATTTATATGTTATGGCAGGCACCTTAAAATGCATTGTTAAAACTAGAAAAAGTACACACCAATCAGAATGAAGCTTTTGTGCACGGGAGATGCGATGTGATGCACCGGCAGTAGTGCCTGGCAGAAGTGTATTAGTCTAGCATAGTATAGACTTGAGATATGCATGCATTGCGAACCATTTGGAAGTGAGTTTTGGTTGATGGAGTGAATTAGGTTTCACAGGCTATGATGCTTTTCAAGCCGGGAAATAAGTACGGGGATTTTTAGCGTGGTTGTTTTAGTGTTAGTAAGCGGAACTAGGTTGTGTAACTCAGTTCTGTTTACGCGATAACAAATATCATTGCTGTGCCTACAGTACAGACTGACGTTACGATGAATTATACTAGCAGTGCTCCACTATTGTTTGCCTGTAATTTTTTTCTTAACATGTATTTTAATTTAATTTATGTCAACATATTAAAGTCCATTAGCCTGTAATGTCGGCACAATATTGTACCAACTACAAATTGTGTATTTAAAGTTTCTACTGTGAAGGTAACCGTTTAACTAAGTTAGTGACTTTCATGTAGACTTTAAACTAAGTTATATATCTGAAGGAAAAAAACATTTATGAAGCTTTCCACTAAAATTTTTCTGACCAAAAAAAGTCCTAGCTTAGTAAATTTTTCGTCACGATTTTAGTAGACATGTTTAAAGCAACCAAATAAGGTTAAAATAAAAATTAAACAGCTTTGTTAGCAAGAGGACAAATTGATGAATATTCATTCAAAATTCCAAAATAATATTTAACCTGCAAGGCAGTCAAATCATAGTTTTATTTAAGTTTGTTGTTTAAAAATTAGACCTTATTGTCAAGTCTATAGCAAACAAAAGTGACTGACTGGCTCACCTACTTGTGTAACTTTATATAAAAATGACCCTGTCTTATTCTGTGCTCTTTACTACAGTATAATACCCAAGACGTTCTTTTTAATAACTGAAAAAGAGCATTGCTCATGAAATATGAAGTGTGTAAATTAATCAGACTGATTGTTTTAAATGTTTGTGTTCGAATATAATTACAAATCAGTGTTTTCTTTCTCAAAATATTTTGGGAACCTGCACATTGTTGGAGGCGGTTCTTCCACTTTTCATAGAAGTGCTGGAACTCATACACTGGAATAGCTTTCAGCTGGTCAGTCACAGCCTCTTAAATCACATTCCTTGAGGTGATTTTTCAGTCTTGGGAAGAGGAAGAAATCACAAGGACTCAGTTCAGGCAAATATGGTTGCTGAGGATCCACAAATTTTTTCGGGCCAAAAATTCATTGAGTGTAATTGCAGTGTGACAGCACATTATCATGACGCAACACACAGTCATTCATCATGTTTGGTCTCATGTGCATGACCCTTTTTTGAAGTCTTCCAAAAACCTCTCGGTAAAGTGTTGATTGACTGTTTGGCATTGAGGCACAAACTCTTTGTGGACTATTTCTTGGGCATCGAAAAAGCAAATTAGCGTGGATTTTATCTTCGGCTTGCTCATTCCTGCTTTTTTTTGCCTCTGAGAGCTTGAAGTGTGCCATTCCATGCTCTGGTGCTTGGTTTCCAAGTTGTATTAAAAAAGGAGGTATCATTTTCAATAAATTTCAAAAAATTAGGTTTCAAAGTTCAAGGATTCCTTCCTGATATTTATTTGGTCCTGCGAAAGGTTTTTTGGAACCATTTTTGCGCAGATTTTCTCAACCTTAATTCATTGGCTGAGATCTGATGAACCCGATCATTCTGGTTGTCAGCCAACAATTGGAATGCACAAAGTCCTAGATTCTGTTGACATTTTCATCAGTTCTTGAAGAAGAAGGCCTTCCACTGCATGATTCACCTTCAACTGAATTTTAGAAATGTCTTAAACTACTGAAAAATCTGTGCCCTGGACAAAACACTAACTATCTCCATAGGCCTGCCGAAGTTTTGCACTGTGCCAAGTTAGAGCAAAACTTCATAGCACAATGTTGCTTGAGATTGAATTCACTCATTTTTAGAACACACTAGAAAAAATTGATTCACGAAAACAATCGCTACATGCAACCAAATGACTCTAGCAACTACTAACTCGTACTGAAGGTGTATCACACGTTCATCTGCTGCCAAAGTCCAGCATTTTCAGTGATACCACATCTAATGTTACATTGCCAGTCTTATTACTGAATTTCAGTAACCTCGTATTTCAGTAACGGGTTGTCAAAGTTATCTTGTTGTCTCTTTACCACAATAAAAATTGTAATTTTTTTCAGGTGGAATCTATAGGATATTATACGAGGAAACAGACGAAAGTGATGTTAAAATTTATAGCTTCCCTTCATGTAATTCAAATACTAGTGGAGAAATAGAACAGTACAGGTAAGAAATTTGTAACAGTGTTTATCTGACATGATAAAAAAGTACCATGCATGGATTGTTTGTGCAAAACTACGCCTAGCTCAAATGGCCAATATAAAACACTTAATAGCCAACATGATTAGCCGTGTGAATTGTTATGTTTAGTTAGGTATTTTACTGTTGAACATAACTCATCTCTTGTTTACGCAGATATCACTGTCCCTCCCGATTTAGACATAGGTGTTATCGTTTGATTGAGACCAATCATGATTAAAGGGGTAAGGTCTAATATTCTACTGAGTTTTGTATCTTGTGTTATTGAATTATTGAGTATTTGGTGTCAATCCATCTGATGATAAGAGCAGTGCTCGTTTCATATAATTTGTTGTAGTAAATTCGTTTTGTGGTTTTGCCGTAATGTATTTGTCAGAATGTGCACGATGATTTTTTCATAGAGTAGCGGAAATTAAAAATCTTAGTAGTTGAAAGTTTTGTGTATTTCAAGCTAAAATACATTAACAGTGCATATTCCACAGACAAAACAAGTATGTACAATTGTGCATGCCGTAGACATTTTTCTTCTATGCTGTCTTCCATTTTTGATCGTAGGCAACAGTCATGCAGAAAGTACACAAAAGGAAAAGTCTGAATGGTAGTTGCTAACTAGCAGATCAGGAAGTTAGTTATTAGTTGGAAGATCTGATAGAATTATTGTGCACAACTGAGCTCCAGGCTGTATGTTTAATTTATGCCACTACACTAAGATGCTTGAGATTGTGCAAAATTATGTCCTCTTTATTTGGCTAGAAAAAGATAACTGTTATTATTTTTTCCTTTAATTTGTGAAAGCTACATAGAATTGTTTTTAAACAAAAATCGTATTCATTAACTTATAACTTTAAACTTATGAGTTTTAACCAGTTTCACATACGATGGTCTTTCAGTGATAGCTACTATAGTATTTGGGGAGGGATAGGTGTACAACTGTTGACATAATTGTTAATTTTTTTTTTTAATTCATACATTATTGTTTTACTTGTCTGTATTGCTATATAGTCTGAGTTTTTTTAGTTGAAGGTACAGTGAACTCAAATTAGTGAATAACAGCTCTACTGTTTTTGTAATTAAATTAATTTTGTATAACTTTTGTACTTAATTGTAGGCTGTCACGTATTCATTACTTATATAATAAATATTTTTTTAAAGTTATTGTTTCTTGTTAAAGGTTTCCCCGAGCCGGAACACCCAACTCTAAGTCAAATCTTAAGCTTCTAGAATTTCGATTAAGTGAAGGTCTTCAAATTATAGATGTACACAATTTAGAACTGCAATATCCGTTATCCCACATGTTTCCTTGGATGGAATATCTAGTTAGAGTCGGATGGTCGCCCAATCCTGATAAGTAGTAAGTTCAAAAGCACATAAAATTCTTGTACGTACAGCCACCCTCTACAATTTGTTATTATCGGAAATAGTAGTTAATTTGTACAATTTAATAGTAGCAATTTATGATCTTTGTGATTGTGACAAAATAGAATTTTTTCAATGCTTGATAATTAAAAAATTGTAATTACTAAGAAAAATTGATTTTTTTTCAAAATCGGCTCTAATATTCCATATAATTTGAGCTAATCGATTAATGAAGCTTAACTAAAATTTTATTTTGTAAATTTGTAACTGAAATCAGTAAGTTTCTATTATTATTTTAGATATTTCTGTACTAACTTGTGTTACGACTTTTCATTTCATACCAATTTTATTAGGTTAATATTCTTAATTTTTTTGTCGCTAGTTTTTGAACCAAATCTTTTTTTGTTATAGCAACACATACATTTTGCACAACTTTCTCTGAACTTCATTAAATTTAATTAAATGTGGCAGAAAGTTTGCTTAATTACCATTTATTTGTATTTACAGTAGAATAACGAGTAGACATAATTTAACCTTAAATGAAAAGAATTATGTTACCTTAAAGATATATTATGAGGCTATTGTTGTTGTCTAATGGTACAATCTGGCTTACACTGCTTTCGTTTTTGCTCCCCAGTGTAGGCCAGGTAGGTCTGCTTCCGTTTTTGTTTGTCCAAACCATTGCAAACCAAAAGGTCATCCTTGTCTAAGTTGGGTTCATATTGTACAACTGTGTGAGCCCAAGATACTTATCCTACTTAAGTGATTTGCCAGACAGTCATGACCAGTTAGTAGTTGAACAAGTGTCACAGATGACATTCTCAGAAGATCGTTGATATCCTGGTAAAAGCTCGTTAAATCTTCGTACATTTTGCCACACAAATCTCGCTTTAGTTCTGCGTGTTCAATGTATGATACTTTCTTCAGTAATTTGATTCTTCCATCCAGTAAGGGCAGTTGTTTTGGTTTTTGTATTATGCGAGTCCATTTTTTAGCCACCTCATTAATCCTAGTACTCCTGTGTGAGGGTGGGAATATTGTGCCTAAATTTTTTTTAGCCATTTTATATTTGTTGATGATACTCTTTACAAGTATTGACAAGACTTATGATATGTCTTTGTGGTTACCTACTGTAGTGGAAGTTATTGATTACTATAATCAAACTGCAGAAAATCACACACACAAAAGTAAATTTCATCACTTGGTTAAAAAATAACAATTATGTGAAGATTTAAAATTACTTTTTGTGTTTGTTTTCAAGCAGTGTTTGATGGTACTATTCACTGATCTGTATAGCGAGAACCATCTGTAAATACATAAGTGAATAAATACAGCGACTTATAATAGAATTTTTGTTTATTCTATAGACCGAGTAAGATTTTTTTCATTTTTAATATGTTCCATTGTGTTTAAAACATGTTTAATATGTTTGTAGCTTCTGGGTGCAATTGCTAGACAGAAGGCAACAGCGATTAGAACTGGTGTTGATCTCTGTTGACAACTTTGTCGAACCTCCGCCCAACGTGTATCACAACGAGAATCACTCAAACGTCAGCATTAACCCCGCTCAAGTGATATGGGCCGAGACATCGGATATCTGGATGAATGTAAAGTAACAAATCATTTTGTTAAAATCAAATACAAATATAGATTTGTAACAAACTTTTCAAAGTCTATTGTTACTATAGTTGCATGTAGTATGAGCAGTTGCTTTTTGTGCAAAATGTCTTATGTTCAAATTCATGATTTTTATTTATTTCACTAATAGCTTTTCTCAAATGCTTCTACACTCTTATAAGTTGTCTACATTAATTAATGTAACCCTAATATTCTTATTTCATAGCTTATAAAATTTGTGTATGAACAATACTTAGTACCTTATTACATAAGACATTTTGTATGAATGGTAATGAATTTAGTGCATGTCTGCTTAACCAGGTTAATGGAAAATACGCAGTCTTGGAAAATAATGATTGCTGGTTAAGCAATAGCATAAAAAAATATAAATTAAAGTCTTTCAAACCTAGCAGTCTGGATTACTTGATAAACTCACTAGGAAATTCCATGTATTTGTGTTTTGTTTTGTAAAAATATTATGTTTACAATATTACACAGTTTGTTCTGAAAATATTTTTATAAATAAACAAAAATATTAAAACTAAGTCCACAAGATAGTCTGAGCTTTTAGGAAGCTCTTAAGAGGAAAAGTCTGGGTGGAATGGAAGTTGCCAGGGGCAGAATTTGCAGCTGACAGTGCAATCAAAGCTATTATGTTCAACAGATGAAGATACGGCCCAGCCATCAACATTTGACATTCTGATGAAGCACATAGTCGTTTCCCAGACTAAGATGTATACTGTATTTTTATTCTATCCCACTATACTTCGGCTCAGAGATGAATGCACAATATTATCCTGTTTCTTTAGCTAAATAAAGATAATTGGATTATTATTGCTCATCTCCCTAATTTGTGAGATCTGTAATGGTTACAGTATTTGTACTGATTTTTAAGCTTGAATCACATTTATCGGCGCATAATTTTCAGAAATATGCAAGCATAGAAATTTCTTATTTTAAGCTCTAATTACTGATAACTTGGCATTTCAAAAACTCAGCACCGAACTGGTTTGTAACAGGAACTGTATATGAAACTCAACTGTGTATTTAGGTTGTAGCCATTATTATCACATCTGTTATGTGTATAAATTATATACGAGGGTTGATCAAATATAAACGAGACTGACTTTCTAAAAACTTTTCCATTCGACATTGAACTCTAAAGGGTGGGGTTTCAGGAAGCCTGGGAGGTTTGGGACGGGCGTAGACGGGCAACATTTCCGTTCGGACCCTTCAGTATAAAACTATACAATGAGTGAGAGTGAAATGCACGTTTCCGTGGAGCAGAGAATTATTATTAAGTTTTTGGCCAAGGAGGGGTCAATTCGACTGAAATCTTTCGTGAGATTGACGGCTCAATACGGGACAGGACCCTGTCAAGAGCTCGCGTTTTTGCTTGGCACAAGGAATTCGCCGAAGGACGGGAAGCAGTAGAAAACCTGAAGGCCAAATCACGATCGTCGGCCGGGAAGGTAATGGCCACTTTATTTTTCGACAATCAAGGCGCCTTTCACGTCGATTTCCTCCATCAACGAAGCACAATAAATGCACAATATTATTGCGATGTTTTAGAGGCCATAAAACAGTCTTTTCAGAGGAAAAGGAAATCTAAACCGGCGAGAAACGTCATTCTTCTTCACGATAATGCCCGACCACATTCGCTAACGCTACGAGGCTTAAACTCGATCAAATTGGCTGGGAACCAATGGAACATCCCCATACAGTCCAGACTTATCACCCCTGCGACTATCACCTGTTTGGGCCACTCAAAGAGGCGCTTGGAGGCCAGCGCCAAGACGATTCTGCAGTGGAGACCTTCGTGCTCCAATGGCTCAATGAACGCCCGAGAACTTTTTACGAAGATGGAATTAAAAAACTTCCAATCCGGTGGGGAAAATGTGTTACTCGTGCGGGAGCCTATGCAGTATATAAGTTGTATAAGAAGTATATATATAGTATATAAGTTTGATATAAGTTGTATCAAGAATAATTTGTAAGTAAGCAATAAATTTTTTAAAAAATCAGTCTCGTTTATATTTGATCAACCCTCGTAGATAATAAACACATTATAATGACTGTTAATAAAAATGATAAATAAACAGAAAACAGATTTGAGAAAAGTGGTATGAATTGGTTGCTGAAGGTCATTCATCTGGATGAGTTTATTACAGTTGGTTACAACATACTGGTCAGACATTTTTTTTCTTACTTATTTTGACCTTAATTTTATCGCAGGTAAACTGCAGCCTGGTTTAACAAGATTATACTGTTCAGGATTAAACAGTTCACTATTAATTATTAATATTCAAATATTTATGTGTCTATTTTTTACTGTGAGGAATTTTTACAACTGAAATTTTTATTGTATTTTAATTAACACGTTTGATATTAATAATTATACTGTATAAGCTTGAATTAATTACTTTATGGGGTTACTATCGCACTGCGACCTTGTAGATCTATTGTGCCCCCTTTTTGTATTCCTGAAATGCTCAGTTACAGCACCTTCTCCAGCATAAGTCTCTTTATAAAGTCTAGGATTTAGAGAGGATTCAGCATGATTAATCCCGCCTCCCTCCACTTCTACTTGGTGACTTCCCAATTCATTGTTGAGTTACTTGCAGATGCTTGCTCTGTTCATTGCTTTTTGATTTCACGTTTTTACTCTTGACCCTTATCATGGACATTGCGCCCAATTTGGCCATCTTTTTATTGTTCGGTGAGTTCCCGCTCATTTTATTTACATTCTTACTTGCGGGAACATTAGTAGCTAAAAAATTTGTCTGCCCACAAAGAGCACCACATGAATGGCTAAGGGTACCAGTTATCCCAGTGCTCTGGTGGATACACTCCATCAGCACAGTGTAATTGAACCAAATTACACTATATAAGGTGTGTTCAGAAAGTAACGAGAATGTTTAAATTTCGCAGGCTTGGAGAGTTCGATTGTCAAACTTTTTTTTTATTATGTTGGTATACATGCCCTTGAAGTATGATAAAACTTTCAGCTGTTTTCATTGTTGACTTTCTCTGTGACAACCACTAAGGTTAGACGTGTTTTTATGAGCTCGGCGATTTTCGTTTGATAAAAGAAATGGATCAAAGAATTTGTATCAAATTTTGCGTAAAAAATGGAATAAAGTGTAACAAAGTATGTGAAATGTTAACAAAGGCCTATGGTGAGTTTGCTATGAGTAAAGCGAGAGTTTACGAGTGGTATAGTCATTTCCAAGAAGGCCATGAAGACGTTGAAGATGACGAACGCCCTGGATGCCCCAGTACATCAACAACCCATGAAAAAAGTGAAAGAAATAGTTATCAACAATCGCTGAATCTCAATTAGAGAGGTCGCTGATGATGTTGGCATATCGATTGGATCATGTCATGACATGTTTCCAATGTTTTGTGTATGAAACGTATGGCAGCAAAATTCATTCCAAAATTGTTGCATTTTGAACAAAAGCAGCGGCGAATGGAAGTTGCTCAGGAGTCACTAAATGAAGTCGACGACGATGTAGAATTACTGAAACGTATTATAACAGGTGATGAAACATAGGTTTACGGATATGACATCGAAACTAAGGCTCAATCATCCTAGTGGAGGCATTCTGGCTTGCCAAGACTGAAAAAGGCTGGACAAGTGTGGTCGACGTGAATGTGAAGGTTATGCTCACTATGTTCTTCGATATTAATGGCATAGTGCATCATGAATTCCTGCTACCAGGTGAAACGGTCAATAAGCAGTACTACCTACAAGTTCAACGCTGTTTGCGTGAATCAATCCGAAAAAAAAATGCCTGGATCTGTGGAAAAACAATTCGTGGCTTTTGCACCACGATAATGCACCAGCTCACACTTTATTGCTTGTTCGTGAATTTTTGGCCAAAAACAGTACTGTAACGATGCCCCAGCCTCCATATTTGCCAGACATGGCTCGGTGTGACTTATCCTATTTCCAAAAATAAAGAGAACCTTAAAGGGCTGTCGTTTTACAGCCGTAGATGACATTAAAAGAGCATCACTGAAAGAACTAAAGGCTATCTCAAAGATCAAGTTTGAGAAGTGTTTCGAGGATTGGAAGAAGCGCTGGCACAAGTGCATAATCTCCAATGGGGACTATTCTGAAGGTGACAACATCAATGTAGAAGAAGAAATAAATATTTTGTTCAAAAAATTAAAATTTTTGTTACTTTTTGTACACACCTCGTATAGTCAAAAGTGTGACTAGGTCTAAAGCTGTACGCTTTAGAGCTAGCCAAGCTATGTAAAGTAGTAAAGGTTTGTATTGAATAGAGTGAGAGTATGAGCTAGAGGTACGGTTGGATCACCAAATACATCAATTGTCTCCACCGGCTTGGTATAATCTTATGAATATAAAGTGTTAAACAAAAGACTGAATGTAATTAAAATGAGAATAGGTGTTAGTGGCCAATGGCTGCAGGAGACAGATTCCCCTAGTATTAAGCTATTTACTTATGTTATGTAGTACATAGTTCACTTGATTACAGGTACATGATCTGGTATACATGTTTCCCATCGATAAAAATGGCAAATTATCACTAATTTGGGCAAGTGAAGAAACTGGCTTTCGACACTTGTATTACATTACAACCAATGTTGGAAGCAATACAAATGGCTTACAAGAATCATTCGATGGATCTGAAGGTAAGGTTTGTGGATAATTTAGAAAAATCCTTTGCAATATGGTTCTTTTATACATTGCAGTGGCATAACTAGATTTTTTCTGGGGGGGGGGAGAGTTTGAGTGAAGACATGGGACAAGACCTACCAGAAAGTCTAGAATCGACAAATGTCCTTTTAATAATTGTTTTCAAAAAATACATTTTGTGATAATGGTCATGATGATAGTTCATATAAAATGTCCTTTAGATGAACCTTATGTAATGAACAACATATAATTGAAACACATTAACAAAAATACATATGTTTTAAAATCTATTCAATGGTGTAGAGCAAAATGAAATATGTCTAAAATACTAAAAATACATACTACATTGATTGAATTAAAATTTTATAAGTCAAAACTTCAGTTTTGCAGTAATTGTTCTTCAATCCCAATAAATTATCAATATGCACATAACATCCTCGTGTAACATTACACAATTCTGTTATAAAATTTTATTGGTCCAATTAAGTTTTAATTGACAAAATTATTTTATTATGTCTGTTAATGGAAGTTATAAGAAATTTTTTTATTGCGCTAAAGGTGTTCAAGTTACAACGTGTCAAAGTACAAAAGTAGCGTTGACTAGCGGAGAATGGGAAGTACTTGGGCGAGACATGTGGGTGGATGAAGAAAGAGAACTTGTATATTTTCTGGGTCTAAGGGAGTCTCCGTTGGAAAAACACCTGTACGTAGTGTCTTTACAACGGCCTGGTGAAATACGACTGCTTACGAAACCAGGCTACTCTTATACAGCTGATCTCAATATGGTAATTATTTTAATTATTCCTTAAAATAGCCAATGAACTAGAAGTGTTTTAGTGAGAAACATAATAAAGAACTATGTGTTTTCTTAAATCAGCTGTTTTATAAATAAAAAAAAAATACTGGTGCTTAAAGACTATGCATGCATTTTTTTAAAGACAAAAAAATAGAAGTGAATACTTAGGAATACTTTTTGTACTGGTATAGAGGATTGATGCCAAAAATATTTTTTTTTACCGTGTTGCTACAAGTAATTTGAAGGAAAATAATAATGGGAAAAAGATATTGTTGGTTATGCTGTTCGAGAGTATTACCCTTGTATTTCAACTGTTTTATAAATTTTATTTTAACTTTCAATGAAATCAGCGTTACAAGTTATTCAAACAATAGTGGTGTCATAAAACCAGTGCTCTGGAAATTAAAAAAAAATTTATTGCCATAAAAAAATTTAACTTGAACCGTCAAACACGGATAAAACTAGTTGATTTTGTTACAGGATTGTACGATGAGCGTGATTGTGTACAGTAGTATTGAAAGGCTACCTGCTTGTCAGATATTTAGAATATCGCACATGGATTGGACGGTTGATGGTGTAACGCTTAAACCTCTTGGTTACTTATTAGAACCTGTAGGTAAGTACTATTGTTATTTAAACATATCTGTTACAAAATCTAACATATCCGTTACATATTTGTGATGCATTGTTTTTATCTGTAAATCAACGTCACACGTTCTTTACACTGGGGGAGTAATACAGCCCGAAGTCACGTGTTTGACGAGGATGTTCTATGTTATTGCATGTTGTTTTGTTGTAATGTCTATCGTATATAGGTCACAGTGCCAGTGTGGGATTTTTGTTGTGGGTCTAACCCATCCACTTAGGCCCATCTATTGGGTTTGCTTTTGAATGTGCGAGTACTGAATGACAGTAAGTATGACTAACCCAGTTGGTGACTGAAGTAAGCATCCACTGACAATTTTAAAAAACCATAAATCATAAACATAAAAAACATATGAAAGAAATTGTATTTATGCTGCAATAAAATATATTAATTTATTACCGAATGATCTAAAATAAAAAGTGTCTGACAAGACAAGAAAATAATTTTGAAATGCTTTATGTATAAATCTATAACCAAACCATGAACACATTTAAATTGTGAACCAGGCGTTTACTATAGTGTACGTGTATACAAATCATTTGTTTTCTTTTTTCTTAAGTTTTAGTGTTTAATTCTTCGTTTTTAAGCTATGGCTCCTGAGCACAGAGAGGCACTTCCTCTCTCTTCAGGATATATGTAACTCCTTATGGAAAAATATGTATATATACAGCCAATAAGTAAATATGTATTGCCAATTGTTTTACAACAAATTTCAAGATGTTAATAGGTTTTATTATTGTGTTGGTTTTCCTAATTTATTGTTACTTTGCAAGTTATGTAACCTACAATAATTGATAATTATTTCCTTTTATAGTAACCAGTACTGATCTCCACTGCCCTACTTTATATACGCATAAGATCTCATCGGGTGATGTACTATTCGCAATGGTATTTAGGCCGCACAATTATGAACATGGCCGCAAATATCCTACGGTACTGAACGTTTACGGTGGTCCAGAAGTTCAGCAGGTTTCAAATACATTCAAAGGAATGCGGCATCTCCGTATGCACATGCTTGCTGCGCAAGGATATGCAGTTGTTGCTATAGATTCTAGGGGATCGCATCATCGAGGCGTTGCCTTTGAAAGTCATATTAAAGGACGAATGGTAATAAATCTTTCATTTTTTAATATGTTAATTTTATTAATTTATAGACGGTAATATGATTATTTGGCCTCTTATGCTATTAAGCATAATGGAATATAATGTAATGTATCTCCCCAGTGTCTCTTCATACTCACTAACCATCTACCATCATTTTAAAACCAATTATATCTTTTGTTGCTGCACTGAATGATTCACATTCTTTAGCAAGTTACATTTTATACGTTCAGCATTGTTTGGAGTCAGCATAGTTTACTGTTGAATATTAGGTACATTTTAAATAGACCTTCTTACATGCACATTGACTAATTGTTTTCATGGCTGTACTGTTCTACAGTGTCGATTATTACCAAAAGTCTGTAACAGTCGATTTAACTGACAAGAACTGTTCTACACTGGTAAAGTCTAAAACTGTAACACAAAAAAGTCAGTCTTGGCAAAGATAGGTAAAGCGATATAAACTGAAAATGTAAAATTATAAACATTGCAGTCGGAGGAGTGTAAAGCTAATTTTGTGAGAAATCAGTTTTCTTAGATTTTAAAAAGTTTATTTTTTCCCAACATGTTATGAACAAATATTTATAAAGATATAGCAGCTAATATGTACCTTACATTATTGTTTTTTGTCAGCATTTTTTGAGAAAAAAAGAAAGGAAATAGGACTTCTTGCAAGGATTTTCTTTCCAATGTTCTAGGCCTCAATTTAATAATGAACTCGTATCTAGCATCCTTGAGACTGATCATGTAAAACCCAATTTGAGATATTTAATTCTGACATTCTCTGCAAAGGTTTCTTCCATATGCTTTTATGGTTTACTATTTGATCATTTATTTTTAACAAAATGCAGGAATATTCGTATGGATATTCGTAACAAATTATAGAACAAACACTTTACTTGTGTGTTAACAAAAACTTGTTAGCTCTGAGGCCTGTTTTTGTAAGTTTTAAGCTAATAATACTACCTATTGCACTGGTATTACATTTTCAGTTTTACTAGATAACGTTTGTGAAAACATCAGTTAATTGCAAAATATTAGTAGTTCAGGGACTTATAATAATACTCTAAGTAGATCTACTATTGTGTTTGTTTTTGAAATGCCTACACTATTGTGATTTACTAGTGAAATCTACCAAATTGTGTAATTGTGTGAAGTCCAATTTATGGCTGTGTTATCTAATGAAGGGCATTTTCTTCAAATTCCCTATGCCCTTCAATATTAATTTTAATTATTAAAGGATTTGATGGTTACTGGTATCCTCAATGAGTTTTAGCAGTCCACTTGCTAGCTCATTCTGCTGAAGACCACCTCAAGGTCCTAGAAGCCAAGCACCCTTTGTCTCGTGCTGACAAGAGCCTCACAATCATAGATTATGTGGTCAGCAGTTTCCTTCTCCTTCCTGCAAGTATCCTCAGACCACAGTGTCCTCTATAATGAGTATAATGGTTTTCCTGAGTTGTCCTCTGCCCAAGATCTCTACTGTCTCTCTAATTCCTCTTAAAGGGACCTTTTAAAAGTTGTTTACTATGGGAATGCCTTCTAACATTACCCATTTTTTTTGGTGTTGTTTGTTAATTCACCACCTATTGATTAGACCCAGAGAAGCCCCTATTGCTGGCTCCAGTCCAATAAACTTAGGTTCGGATCCCAGCCAGCCACTTCCTTGTTACCTTCAACCACTTTGTGCTCTGGTTCCAGTGAAAAATTACTTTATTTTCAAGGAACAGAGCATTGAGGACTTTTTCAATAATACCAGAACAGTTTGGACTTCATTGTTAGACCCACAAGGTCTTTAATGATTGCCTAACTGTTGGTATAATGTGAAGTCTGGTTTCTTAAAAGCCTGCTCCGAATTCTCCTAAACACAGTCATTAATGGTCATTACGTTTACTCAAAATACTGTAGTGGTACTATCCCAGGTAACATGTTTCACCCCCTGGTGTCAACCATGGGTCAGCCTGGTGCCAAACCAGAGCACTAATGTTCTTTGTCTTGGGGCCATCTGTATACCATAAGGTCTTCAAAATTTCCCACCACTTGATCTTCCTCCTTACATCTTATTTATCATCGTGACGTTGAAAGATTCAGTAGTGAGTGTTTAGTAACCATTCTGTCAGTCCCTCTTGTAGAAATCAGTCTTTAAGTTTAGACCTAAATGTGTGATAAAATATGTTCAGTTAATAAACATTATTTTGTTATTAGCATAATCTAATTTAATTTGTATTTTTATTAATTCATTATATTTATTTCTACTATGAAATGATAAAAGCTTTTGCAAATCTTTCAGAAATAAAATAAATTATTGCTAGTGAACATTAGACTAGTAACTGGTAGTTTGTACGTTTTAAACCAATGTCAATTCAGGAATCCCTCCAATATAGTAGTACTCCTCCCCTAACCAATATAGTATTGGTGTATTCAAAGCAGTGTCATTTTATTTTTAAGGGAACGGTGGAATTACAAGATCAAGTGGAAGTGCTTAGATATTTATCAGACAGGTTAGGTTTCTTAGATATGGATAGAATCGCCATCCACGGCTGGTCTTACGGTGGTTATCTAAGCCTAATGGGTCTTGCACAGCATCCAGATATATTCAAAGTAAGTTCTGCTTTAATATGCATACTTGCTGTATTAAAAATATATAATTTCAATAGTCAGCTGTCTCACTGAAACAATAATTAATTTTCAAACTAACAATATTAAAAAACAACATGTAAATATTTTCACATGCAAAAATTTATTTCAGTAGTAGTTTGGTCAAGTTTAATTACATACCATTCCAAAACAGCATTGTTTCGAACATTTTTAATGAATCATAAATCATAACCTTTTTTTTAAAATGTGATTTCACCTTCAGAATTAATGTTAAAATCTGCACCAAGATTTTATCTATCCATAATAACTGCTACTTAACCACATTTTCAAGTGTGAAAAATTTCATTAAGAATTTTGTCAAGAATGTACCAGACATATCAAGGTGTGCACAACCGATGGTTATATTTAATATGTAATTGTTTTGCAAGTACTTTTTAACACAAAACGTTGGATTAATTTGATACTTCCTTAGACTGAACTCACCCAAATTTTCAAACATAATAAACGTACTAGTTTACAAATTAATATACTGTTCATTTTTAACAAGTTTTTCATTGGAAAATGTGCTGTTGGGAGTGGAAGTTAACTCGTGTACACTAATAAAATTCCTATGAGATTGTCACTGAACAAATAAATTAAAATCGCGCTTCTTTAATCAAATTTGATTCTTCAAGTTTAACATTACTATACTCAATAATAACTGATGAGACTATATTGTTATGATTTATTTTTTTAATTTAATGACACAAAATGAATGAACACTATTTTGTCATAAAGATTTTGAACGTTTTACCCAAAATATCATTACGCAGAAGTCGTTAACCAAAGATACTGAAATAGGAGAGTCTACACATAAATCGTCTACTCATTGCTGCGCTTTTTTTTCTGGTGTTGACTCTCAGCTTCTTGTCTTAGCTCTTTACAGTCTTTCACCCTGTAGAGGGATGCAGACTAGCTGCATCTATTGAGAGGATTTAGACCCTGAGTCTAACACACTTACAACAGTACACGTACTTCAACACTTTACACTCACACTTACGTTTAGGGAGGCAGTAATAGCCTTAATGTGCTTTTCACCTTAAAAAAAATTACAATCTTTTAAACTTATAATTTAAATTCCTAACTATGGTCTCCTTTAGTTCAGATGTGGGAGGTATTATTATACATAATTTAACAACTTCCTCCTGCTCTTTTGACGCCATATTGAATTTTTCTGCAATAGCATTGTTTAACAAGTGTTTTGGTATAATGTGTAGGTAGCAATAGCCGGAGCGCCTGTCACATCCTGGTCTTTGTACGATACAGGCTATACGGAGAGGTACATGGATCTTCCGCAGAACAACTTACAAGGATATAAAGCAGGCTCAATACTCAATTATGTAAACCAGTTTCCAGATGAGTAAGTTAGTCTGTATTTAATGTTATGAAAATATTGTAGACCCATACCTGACCCTCTAAATCAAGGTGTTCAGTATCTGGTTCCTAAGACATAACGTTTTTAAGCTCGAGAAATGTTCTTTTATCAAATGGTTGAAGCCTACCGTGCAAAGAAATATCAGGCTTGTTGTTCTTCATTTGTGTTTCTTTTTGCAGTTTTTCACAGACCAGAAGAATGTAATTGTCCATTTTGATTGAAAGTTGTTCACAAAGATTGCATATCTCAGAAGGATACAATTGATCTTGTTGGAAGTGCCTTGTTAGCAACCAGTACTCTTCTTGGAAACTCGTTGTTTTTAGGCTAGAGGCTAGATATAAAAGTATCAGCTCTTGCATCAAAGTATTAGTTACAATTTTTTATGATTCTTTTACTGTAAAAGTAAATGTCAAATGTCGGGTAAAGATTATAAACTATTAAATACCAGTTAATTTTGCAATTTATATGGTTAGTCATTAATTGTAATAATTTAAATACAACTGAACATCCAGACAGAAGGATGAATAAGTTCGGTGAAAAATTCAGTATAATCTAGTTGTTTTAGATCATACAAATTACGAGGTATGTCCGGAAAATAAGTACCGTTTTGTTCTACTGCCACCACATAGCTAGCATGCTCGTCTCTCTAGTTCATTGTCTAACAGCTAATTATGGCTGGATTGTGTTGAGTTTACATTTGTTAGTGTTCGTTCAAAGTGTGCAAGACAATTTTTATAATTTGGTTTTTGAATGCCAGGAATTCATCGCTAACTTGTAGAGATTTATGGTGAGAAAGTAACGAGTGATAGAATGGTGAGGAAATGGGTTAGGCTATTTGATTAAGGTCGAACTAATGTTCATGATGATACATAGTGGGCAGCCTTCTGTTGTGACTGAAGAAATCAGTTAGGAGCAGTTCGATCATACCACTGTACAGCCCTAATCTCGCTCGTGGTTTTTTGCTTGTTTCTAAACTTAAAGTGTGATTTTGGAGGACAATGCTTTGACAGCGATGATGAAAAAAAAGGTGTTTGGCAGTGGCTGTCTTCAGTGGATCTTTCAACGAAGAGGATATTAAAAAGTTTGTTCCTCACTACGACAAATGTCTGAACAATGGTGGCCGCTATGTAGAAAAATATTTTAAGAAATGTTCTTTCATGTAAAAATTAATTTTGTTTGAGAAAAATTGTGTTTTTTCCAAAATGGTACTTATTTCCCAGACATGCCTCATAGATGGCAGTGATGTTTGTTTTGAATTTTTCAGTTTATCTTTAAATCATAAGTTTCTTTAATTTCAAATCTGTCAGTATTGTTTATATTTCCAAAGCCCCATAGAGTGGAATTATTCAACCTGTACTTTTACGATTCTTACTTCTGTAGAAGTAAATGTTATCGGATGCTGATAAAAAGTCATAACTAACATTCAACAAGCTAATAGTACAAGACATCATCTGTTTTTTGCTTGTATACTAGTCATTAATAAAAGTGGAAAGTTATTTTTCTTATTAGTTCTAAAATCCGATTAGTTCTGAAAATTTGGATTTCAGTTTTTCTATTTGGAATTTTTCAGTATTTTTCTTTTTTTTTCAAGTAACGATCTGGAGATGTTTTGTTGGATGCTTGTTGACCCATATTTGTTGGCTATATGTTGGTCTGTTTTAAAAATGATAAAATTTGTGCAGTCCTATTTCTTAATTTATTTTGTACAATGTCTTCTAAAAATAAAAGTTCTAAAACCTTGTACGTTTAAATTAGACAGAAAATTATAGTTTCATTTATTTACGAAAATAAATTGTTTCAAAGAGTTTCATTCATTGTTTTAGAGAGAATCGTGTACTTATCATCCATGGTTTAATAGATGAAAATGTTCACTTTTATCATTCAAGTCAGCTGATTAATGCTATGGTGAGGGCAGGCAAACCATACCAGTTACAAGTAAGTTTTTAATGAACATGTAAAATACGTTATATATCTTAAAGCAAAAAATTAACATTACTTAAAAGGCCAATTAAAAAAATTGAAAGATTAAACTTAGGATAATCAGCCATTAATAGGTTCTGGACTGTATGAAAAGTGATATGTATGTATTTAATGTGAATTTGTCATGACTGTTGAAATATCAATGATGGTGTTGTGCATATGGTTAGGAAGTTAATAACTTAAATAATAAAAGCTATTTTAAAATAGAGTAGAGTCCCGCTTATCTAACCTTTGCTAATCCGACCTAGCTTCAAAGAACAATATTTCAAGCAATTTAAAAGATTTGTAGCGAAACCGAATGTACAATAGATGCGAGCAACTTTCGTGTCAGGCCTTTACACCTATGTGTCACTTAGGTACTGCTGCATGATTTGACGTACTGCTCTTTGTTACTGTAGTGAGATTCTGTGCTTTTATGTTTTAGTAAAACACATTTTTAGTAATAATCTATGCAGTTCAAAGTTTTTTAATGTAATAAATTTACTTCAATACTTGTTAAACGTTTTTTAATGGTTTTCCATATAACCCAACCTTCCTGATAATTCGACCCAGTTGCATCCCATTTAGGTCAGATTAGCGAGACCCTAGTATAATTGTTTTACAACAAAACAGCAGATTATACTACTTGTTATACTCTCTTTGCAGAGGACTAATCCGTGTGACACAGATATTACTTTTCACAGTCACATATCTATAGTTTAATAAACCTATCTGCCAAGATGTCCAGGCTGTCCACAATAACTGTAGTCACGACGATGACTGCAGTCAGTAAGAGGTTAACTGCACACTAAAACTATAGATTTGACTGTATCACTCTGAAATACACCGTGTTTTAGTTTTAGGAATACTAAACTGATTGTTGAGTTTAGTTGAAAGTCTATCTCTAGTCTCGGCAGTAGAGACTAGAGGTGCCAAGATTTAAAAGTTTCAGAAAAAAAGTAATAACGCGGTGAAACTGAGCGGACTCGTCACTATTCACTGTCGGACACTTGTGGTCGCTATCTGAGCTAGTTTAAAAGTGAGTCAGATGGTGCGTACAGGTAGCCCTTAGAACTGACATTGGCTGCATTTAGGCATACTTGTTGTTAATAATTTTAATTTTAAATGTTTTAGAAAGCAGAATGGAGTAACTTTACATAACAGATGGCGAAACATTACTGCTAAAGAATATGTCAAAAGACAGGAAGTCAGAGTATAATTAAATTAGATGAGGAAGGTTATAAACAATTTTAATATTACTGTTTAATAGTTATAGTTAATATTACTGCTTGACGAATACTATACTAGCACTTCAAAAAAACATTAGACGTCACAGTATATTCTTGATGAAATGTTGTAGTGAATTATAAAAGCACTTTTAACCAGGGGTACTAGACATTTATTTTTCAAATGTACATTAGTCATATAAAAAATGTTTCCAGTGAGTTGCGAGTTTCATTGTATTAATCATATTTGTTATAACAAAACAGAAGTTAAATTACTAAATAAGGTAAAATTTCAAAAATCAAATTATTGTATCCAATAATGACAACGGAATTCTGCAGCTGCAGCACATTTGCTATGGGAAGGGGTACTTTGCTTGCCCGGTCATTGCTCTGTGGTAGCATTCTGATGTGTTTACAACCTTTTCTGCAATTTAACCAGTAATTGTACTGGTTACAAAAAATGTTACTGGACGAACTTTATTAGAAATTTTATGTTCCTTCTCCTTGAAGCAGTCATAATTACAATAGATGGACTGTTAACCAGCAGACTGGAAATAGCCAACAGTTACATTTATAGTTGTTAAATCATAGGCTACCTTCTTAAAAATGAAGGATGGAAAAAACTGACACTTTGTTCTGGCTTTATGCAAGGTCCCGTTTTACTGAATTTCAAAATCCCTGCAGGGGGTGCAGACTAGGTGCACGTATTGAGAGGATTTAGATGTCCCTCGCGGTACCCAAGTCTAACACTCACCCTTACAACTTTAACATACACTCACGCTTACATTAGGGATGTGATAATAGCCTCATTGTGCTTTTCGCCTTAAAATAAAAACAAAAATGAATTTCAAAACTATCTGTCAGTGCGTTTAGCTAAAACTGCGTAACAAACACAAACCAAATGCTGAACGTTGTAGTTGAATCAGAGACTGAGTCTTCATTCAGTCAATCAGCAAGTTGTTTACTTTTGACCAGTATACACCTCTTTCTGAATGGTATTTGTCAGCTGTTTTGTAACTTTTTAATTTCCTTTGTGACATGTTTTTCTGATCACATGTAAGTCTTAGTTTTTTTTTACCACTGAGGGTATCTGCCTTGAGTGTTTGTACTTGATTTTTGTTATTTTTACATAGCCTAGGAATCTAAGTTTATGTTCTAGTTGATAAGTTAATGTTTTAAATTAGGCACTTGAAAATGTGAGTTGATCCATTCCTTTGAAACATTGTAAATAATTGCAAAGTCAGAATAAACAATAATAATAATTTGATAGATGGTTTGAAGTATTTTTTTAATACAATTTTCACTGTTTTTGACAGTAAACACTGTTGATTAAAAAATGATGAAACATTCTTTGTTTTTTATTACAGGTGTACCCTAACGAAAGACACAGCTTAAGAAATTTAGAAGCAAGTAAACATTATGAGACGACGTTGTTGTCTTTCTTACAAAACCACTTGTAACACGACCTGAAATAGGAAAGTATTATAATGATATATGAGCCTGCAATATTTTAGGATTTATTTTGCTGCGTATTCGGATTTTAAACTAGACCGAGTTAACGGTTTTTTTAAACAGATTTATTTAACCTTTCCAGTGCAGTATTTAGTTTTGATAAATGGAAAAATTATTATAGTTAACAATTTTTTAACGATTAAAATTAACTGATATTGTAATTAAATATATTCGATTAATTTAATTACTAAGATATGTTGTTAATATAGTAATTTTTTATTAATAGTATAAGAAATCAATTATTTATTTTTTTTTTTTTAGTTATGCATAAAATATAAGTATTGTATATAAGATGAAGTAAGTTGGAATGGCGGAAGAAATAACAACGTTTTGGATAACCAAGACAATACAATCAGGTAAAATTAATATTTAATCCAGTTTTAAATGAAAACACTAAAATCTCAAATTTAAAACAATTTTCAAAGCAAATAATTCGTAATTTGTAGACTTTATTTTAAAAGTATTATAATAATTATCATTTACTATGAACTGAAAGCAATTTTTATAAAATTTTATGTGTTTAATAATAAATCATGTACAAAATAATTTAAATGTTTAAATAGTTCTGTTAGATATTGGAGAATCCGTGCTACATTTCACTGATTTGTGTATTCACTATTTGTAGTGACTTCTTCATCCAAAGCTTTATTTTTATGCGTACTCATATTTTTCAAATTTTATGCGCTAGCTAATTTAGTGAATATTTTTTGTGTATTGTTTTTTTATTTAACTTTGCGGATTTTTTAGATTTTGTTTGAAAACATGTTCATTATTTGTGACTAATGATGCAGTTTTTGTGTACTGTTAATTGGAATTTGCTATTTAAAGTATAGTACATAAACATTACAGAGTTTTTCACATTCAGATATCGCCCCAAAAACTTCATTGTGGAAGCTACCAATTTTTAGTTTCAATTGAACTCAGTGTTGCAAAATTTAAATAAAAGAATTTATTTTAATTGTAGCAACAACAGGACCACATCTTTAAATAATTAGGATTATAACCTATATTTTCCTAATCAGTAAAATTTAGTTTGGCCAAGCTCTACCATGCAACTCGTATGGTGGACAGTCTGGACTGTAATAACATACAAGTCGCACAGTAGTGTTTGGCCAAACTAAATTTTATCATTTTATTTTTAAAAAATCTTGTAATTGTGTTAGTGTTTTGACATATGATTCGTTGTTTTCTTAACTTTGTGACGACCTCACCAGAGGGCATGACCATTTGCATTACGGCCTGAAGATTAAACTGTAAAGTTTTGAAACCGTGGTAGCCTATACGAGGTGAGTTAAAGCCCACTAGAGACACAAAAATAGATCATAATCCTAATTATTAAAAGAAATCGACAGTTCAAGAATAAATTGAAAAAAATATACATTTTTTTTATTTCTAATTTGCTTCACTGGCTTTCAGTTGTGTACCTTCAAATATGGCAAAATTTTAAGCTAAATGTGATAAAACAGTTTTAATAAATTGGATTTGTTTTACAATTTTTGGTTTTACAATTTTTCCATTAGCAGGTTAGGTTAGGTTCTGAACTGGAATTTTCGTAGGAGTGTAGTGACCTGTATTTGGTTATTTAAGTGTTTGCAGTTTTAAAGATTTTTTTAATGCTTCAAACATATATGCAAACTAGACAGTCATTCAAATTTTTTCCAAAATCATCAATTTGTGTAGCCTACAGTGATGTGCATACAACTGATTAAAAACCATTTTTTTGGATTCATGCTTCATTATTATCTTAACTCTTGTCTCTCACATGGCCAGGTCACGCCTCACTCTTAGAATATTTAACGTATTGGCAGTCCTTAGAGTTTGGATGGCCGCTCACATTTTTCTGTCGACACTATAGTGATCATGTTGCAGCAACAGCTCAGAATTGTTTTTCATTTCAGTCTAAAATGTTGGTATAGGGTATTTAATTTTAAAAATAAAAATTAAGTGTTTTGGTTTAGCTGTAAAAATATTGTTATTATGTTATTACAGTTTATTAACAGCTTAACTAAAACATTCATAAATAAAACAAATTCTTAATTAAAAAATATAACACTGTAAAATAGTTCAAAATTCACAGTTCTTTTTTTTACTTTTACATATATATAGTGTACTTTTTATAAGTGTATTTAATACTAAGTGACTAGATTGGCATTAAAAAGTCAAATACAGCTGATACAGTACAGTCAAATTTGCCTTACGCTGACAGTACACAGAATGAAAATAAGGCTAATCATCACTTAGTTGAAGACTTTTCTGATAGGTTACAGCAAAATCTAAACAAAGTCAAACAACTAAATTAATATAAAAGCATAGCATTTTGTTTGGCCAGTACTGCTGGCCATCCGACCCCAGAGGATGTATTTGAAATACCGTATCCGAGTGCAAAGGGTTAAGATCAATTTTTACTTTGTAGATCATTATAGTTTCTTTGTACTTTGTGTATTGTGAAAGGACGTTTAAGGATCATTTACCATATTATTGTTAATGGTTTAAAAAACTAATAATGTATTTTACATTATGGCTTTTAAAATATCAAAAATTGAAAAAATACAATTACGAAACAGTCTAGCTTCAATATTTTCGAAAGTTCTAACAATTTGTGAGTGGTATGAAAATTATATTTGCCTTAGAGCGTGAATTTACACTTCTTTCTTCAATATTTTCAAAGTAATGACACCCTAGCCACATTATTATATTTGGAAAAAAACCAAAAGTCGTTGCACAAGCCAAATCAGAACCTTACAGAAACGATCGCATCACTGCCATGTGAATGTCTTAAGAGTGTGGAGACGAGTGGTGTTGTACAAAAACATGCTGTTTGTTCTGAAGAGCTCTTCTGTGCTTCTGGTTTCATAGTAAATTAATGAATGGTTTATTGTACATATTGTTTCTTAAACTAAAAATGAACTTTTTCGTACCAGGAGTAGACATGAGTTTTAGTGCAGAAAATGTTTATTAGCATTTTACATGTTCTAGTACGGGTGTATTCTATTGTTTTATTTATCTTTCAACATTTACATGTCTTTATCACCTGTCACAAAATGATTGTCTACTATCTTCATTAGAACTTAAAAGTTCTTTGCAAAGAAAATATATGAGTCATACAGGATTTTCGATGTCAGCCATATTAAACAACAGAACCGCTGAACTGCTTTCGTATACACTAGTACGATAGGCTTGTAACAAATCAATCTGCACGGTTGTGTAAATAATATCCTCAACTCTGCTGGACAACAGAAGGAAATCTTACTGAAAGTAGGCCACATATATCCAAACCTTTTAAGTAATTGTTTGTTTCCTGTTGCAGTTTCTTGATATCTTAGTCGATCAGTCTTCATAATATAACTCATTTATGTTCTTTGATTAGTGTCAAGCATATTAATGATAACCAAGTGGTACTTATTCATCATAGAATACTCAAGAGTAAGTCATCATTTTGAATAAATATGTTGCCAAACAGGCAGA
Source organism: Callitettix versicolor (assembly GCA_022606455.1). NCBI lineage: Eukaryota > Metazoa > Arthropoda > Insecta > Hemiptera > Cercopidae > Callitettix > Callitettix versicolor. The sequence continues at coordinate 9,563,970 of CM040188.1, read as the reverse complement.
ATGTGGACAATATTCTCGGTTTTAACCTGTTTTCCTCCCAAGTCTTTTTAACACCTTACCTTCTTTCACATTTGGAAATGGATTTTGCTTTTTGATAGAACTCTGGTTTTATATTGGTTTTGGTTGAAAAGATGTCCACATTATCTTTCCCTAGTTGGTATGCTATCTCAGTTTGTAATATTTCAATTGACATTTTTCCAAAGTTTTGAAACAATTAACAAGTAAACAATTGGAATTAAGAAATGACAACCCGTACCAGCTACCATCAGAGTATAAAACAACTTATCTTAATTTATACATTAAATCAAGTCACTAGAAATGAGAATTGAATACTTGGGTATGTTATAAGTAGGATATTGAGAAAAAACTTTTAAGAAATGTTCATTCATAAAATGGAAAAATATTATGTGCAGGTTCTCTGCTGACAAATTCCATTCCTGTTACGAAATTACCTGTCAGAGTTTTGATTGAACTGCCCCATTCAAAGTAAATAACAAATGGTCCAAGAAGAATTTTAAGATTTCAGGTATTGTTAACAGCTCTTATCATATTTTCTTTAAGTTATTATTTTAAACCAGCCACAATGGCTGGCTTCAGGAATTTATCGAAATGTAGTGAGCCTGTACAGATTTATTCCATTTAGCATATGTATATAGTATATATTGTTTAAATGTTGAGATTATTTTATCAAGAGAACAGTGTTTTTAAGGTGTAACTTGTCATTTTTATGATAAGATTATTTTTCAAATATTAAAAACTGTCCTAACAAAGTTTGTTAATCATTTTGCGAATTTTATAGACATTAATGTTACGAGGGTCATTCAGTAAGCACTTAAAACAAGATAGAAAAACAAATACTTTTATAATTTTTTTTATTTTCAACATCTATACACTGCTCCAAGTGTTTCATGAATTTTTCTAACCCGGTCAAAAAATAGGATTTCGGTAGTTCCTCAAAATACGAGTTTCGAGCGATAATCAAACACTTGAATTTAAAAAGGCTTAACATTGAAAGAGATTAAAGCAAAGTTGGATGAAGTTTATGGCACATCTTCTGTATTTGCAATTGTTTACAATTGGTAAATGAGTTCTAACTTGGCCTTACATCTAAAAAAGTTGAGCATCATTCGGGATGTTGAGTGGAAGTGAGAACTTTCGAAATGATTGTCAAAATCCATGATATGATTTTTAAGAGATCGAAAAATTGGCTGTAAAAAATTCTTGGCAAGTAGAGAATAAATGCACTCAGTGGAGAATAAACGCAGTTATGTGCTTCACTCTGAGGCTGTTTTGATGCTTTCCTATCACAATCCTGATGAGTTTCTGCATAGATACATAACTGTATACGAATCATGAAGACATTACTATACTCGAGAAACAAAAGGAACAATCAAAACAGTGAGTTTGTGAGGACAAATGGTCTCTAAAGAAGGTAAAAACATGATGGCCGTAGTTTTTTAGGATGCACGTAGAATCATCTGCATCAATTACGTGGAAAAAGAAAAAAACAATAACTGGAGGGTATTCTGTGTTGTTATTTCACTGGCTGAGCGAAGAAATGAAGAAAAAACACTCTTATTTGAAAAATAAAAATAATCCTCTTTCATGAAGACAGTGCACGAGTGTACACCTGCGCAATTTCAATTTTCTGTAATTAAAGTTCAGTTATTACAAAATCCACCATGTTCTCCACATTTGGCTCCCAGTGACTTCTTTTTAATTTGAAACTTGAAAAAATGGCTTGGCAGAAAATAGTTCATGTCTGACGAGAAGGTTATCACCCAAACAGAACCTATTTTGAGGAATCCTAATTTTTGGCCGGCTTTGAAAAGCTTGAGAAACACTTGAAGTAGTGTATAGAGTTAAAGTGAAAGTATCTTGAAAAATAAAAAAGTTAACAAAAAAATAGTTTTTTTCTACTTTTTTTTATAAGTACTTATTGAACGACTCATATTAGGAATCATGCGAATTTCATAAAGCATTAAATGTTTTTATAAAATGTCTTTAACTGTCGTTTTTATTTAAGACATTTTTTTCTAACAAATTTGTAAACGTTATTGAATATCGAAATGTTAACTATAATGTTTTTTTATTGAAGAAGGCTGTATGACTGCAAGTATGTAAGGAGATGAGGTCGGCATTAACTAAACAATGCCAAAATTAATTAGAGGTAATAATACACATCTGTAGTAATACTAACTGAGTGGCCTCAGACTAAATGGCATCTTGGACTCTGAGCCATTTAACTTTGTACTAAAACTAAAATTTAAACCATTCAGTAAGAATTTTTGTATAAAAATTAGTTTTATTTCGTATTTATAAATTGCTAAACAATAGCTGTTTTTAACAAGTGCTATAAAGACTGAAATAAAAATGTTAATTAGACGTACTTAATATAGTTTTTTAATTGTTTTAAAATAAATAATCCTATAATGAAGATTTATTAAGATCTATACCTTGAATTTAGTCTGCTTGTTTAAATATAGGGGTGTTTTCATTTTAAAGTCATTCTATTATAAAAAAGTAAAATTAGTTACAATTAAAAGCAAACATTATATTTAAAGTAAAATAATTGTGTAAATATCATGATAAGTCTATACAAATTTATTAAATTAATTAAATTTAATAAATCTTGAATAAACATGAGGGCAATCCAGAATACAACTTACGTTTTGACTGGATACCAAGATAGGCCACCATGTTGTTGCCTTCCTTATACTTAGTTCATCGAATGTAGTAGAAAGCTGACTATGATGTTTCTGTTTTGTTCATTGTGAATTTTTAAAATTTATGTCGCAATATACAATTTAAAACTTAGTGTCCGGGTAAATTGGTCTTGGATCAGTTTGAAAGGTAACGTTGGAGCCTTATTTTACTTGAATTTCGTTTATGGCTTTTGTTGGAACAACTGTTCTTTTGGAGCGAGTCTTTTCATGGAACTGCTCCAGCTGGAGTTATTCCATAGCTTGACATGGTCTGGCACAAACCTAGTTTGACAACATTTGCCTAAACCACATACATAATGAAAACTATCACAATCAGTATGTCTCACTGTGATAGTTTCTCTACAAAGCTTGCATTGCAGTCGATCTTCGTGTCCCCATCAGAAAACTATAACTGATGGATGACTATGAGTGATGAACTGACTGCGAAAATCAGCAAAGAAATTTGTGCAAAATGCCACGTCATAATTACAGCTTGAGTTTCTAAAATTTTACCGTTTGTTGCAAATTGTAATGGGAAAGCTATGGTACCATAGGTTTTTGTTCCATATAGGTGCTGAAATTCTTTACTTAAAAAAAAAATACAATAGTTGACTTTCTTACAGCTCATTGTTTGAGTTTTTCTTAACTAGTGATAAGACGTGAATAATAAAGCATGTAAATTGTTAGTCAAAAACCTACTCAGTGGAGTAGAGACACACAAGTTCTCCCATAAAACCTAGGAAATGTTTCCAAATACGTAGAGACTCAATTAACCGTCATTCTCGGGACCGTTGGGGTGACAGGTGACTGAATAGATGGATAACAGAGATAGACCACCCACACTTTTGGTGATGGATAAAAATAACACTATAGCACAGAATGTTTTATTTTGGAAAACGTAGTAAAACATTGTTAAATTTTGCTAAATTTAAGAGTTAATGTAAATTTAACGTTTCGTTAAGAATTAACGTAAAAACTTGTAAATTTTCTATTTAACTCTAAGTATGTCAATACATGATATATATATTTGCAAATTTTATATACAAAGGTTCTTTAATGCAGTAAATTATCCATACTTAATCTTTTGACAAGTATTCATGTAACATATAGCACTATGTGCACCATTTAGAATACTCACGTGGTTGACTTATATACTGAATGGTATTGTAAATAGTGTGAGTGTTTGTGTTTCAATCTGTTGACACTATTTGAATTGTTTCTAATTAATTACCATTTGTGATAGGATCGTTTACGTTTCGATTATCAGTGTTTGCTTACAGTAGCAATTAGTGTCATCTGCAATCACCTGTGCTACAAATAAGTTACATAAGTTCCAAGTACAGTGTTTTGTCTAGAAGGTATCATTTATTATAAATTACTTATTATTTATTATGGAAGACTGTTTAAAAATATCAGATAACAGAATTAACTTGACTATTAAAGGAGTGATGGTTAATTGAGACTCTACTGTATTGTCAGCTAGAAAAACCACAATTGCTTTTTCTTTAGGATATGAAGGAGTGTTTATGGTTGATTTCCTAAAATATGGTTTTAAAATAAATTCAGAAAGGTTCTATGAAAGGCTTAAAAAATTGAAGCAAACAGTTCAAATCAAATGTCGGGAAAATTCAGTTCAGAATTTTTGTTTTTTTTAATGGCAATGCCTGCCCGCTCACTGCTAATCACATTCCAGAGCTTTTGGTGAAACACATTCCAGAGCTTTTGGTGTTTAATCGCTCGTTGTATAACTCAGATCTTGTGCCAAGCAACTGTCTCACAATGCAATGCTTTTTATAAAATTCGAGGCAGTTGTGAATGAATGGTTAAAATGTCAGGCAGCAAAATTTTGCAGAGATGGAATTGTTAAGCTTGACACACTATTACAACAAGTGCTACAATTTGATAACAGTGTAAAAAATTAGTTTGAGTGCATCTTTAAAACGTATATAATTTTCCCCCTTTCACTTGAGTTTTTTTATTCCAAAATGTAAGTTACTTTCTGGATTGCTCTCATAATTAAAACAAGTAAGGAACAGATGATATATCGATAAGATATTTTTATTATTAAGATCGATTTGTAGTAATATTCAGTTTTAAACAGTGGACGTTTGTTAAAATGCGCTAGTTTATCAAGTTTACTCACATAAGAACCATTTACAAATTGTAAATCATTTCAAATTTCATGTTTATTTAAAAGTTTATTGGTGTAAACTGCTTGTGGCATATTAGAAGTTAGTTCAAAATGATTTTTTCCCCAAAAAAATTAGCAATGTTTCTTGAGAAACGAGATATGTAAAAAGGAAATTGAGAACAGAAGAATATCAGTGTGTTTTAAAAATATTGTAATTTGTATTATAAATTGAAGTAGATGTGAGTTTACTTGAGTATGTTTGGTCGATTTTAGGCCTGATCAAATGACAGTCATGTGCTAAACCGGACAGCAAAGTAATAATAGTGGTGATGTGGTAACTGTTTTCAGTTATACTGTATTTCCTTCATAATTTAAAAAGATATATGTACTCATAAACATAAGGTGTAATATAAACGTAAAAAAATGTTTCAGTATGGTGATGCAAGTTCCTTCGATATCATTTCATCTGAGGTTATGATTACGATGAATATAATTACTGTAATGACAAATAAATCGTTATTTGTATTTTGGTATTTCTGACTTTTGCAAAAATAATAATTTTTGTTTTGTTTTTATTATGCGCTATATTTCGTTAATGGATATTAACCCGCGGAATATTAAATTTATTATGATAAATTTACGATAAATTATTTATGGATTTTTGCCATTTATTATGGAACTATATTCTGACATCCATTTTTACTATCTGCCATTACACTACTAACAATGGTTAGTACCTTTTAAGGAATATTATTTATACACGTATTATTATATTATTATATTATTATATTCTTTTCATTATTAATAACACACATTTAATTATTAACAACACATATTTAATTTATTGTTTTTGCCATTAAAAAAATGTTTGTCACTTTTTTAATTTTCATTTTTTGTAACTTGCCCTTGCTTCCACACTGTTATATTTCGGATTATTAATATTGGGTATATAATAAAGCGTTTTAGTGCAAAAATTACCAACGTTGACAGCCATCACAAAAACTTAGTTTTACGGTATTGTAATTTTTAGTATTGAACTATTTATGTATGTAGGAGTTTGTGTTAATTAATAACATGTTTGGTGAGTTTTTTGTTTTAGCAGAGCTCCCTCATTAAAATAGTGTTGTAAAACCCTTGTCAAAAAGAAAGAGTGACTTGTTTCCAAAGTAGCAGGTACCATGTATGCAAGAATTGAATCTATAATACAAGAACTGAATGGGTAGTTATTCCTAAAAATCTGTTTGTTTTGGTTTTGTATAGTACATTGCAAATTAATGAAAGAAAGTTTAATAAAATATAATTTTTATTAATATAAATAGCCGTTATATAGTATCTGTAAAAACTCCAAAATGCCTCAATCCATTAACATAGCCATATTGTGTCTTATATTTTTTATTCAGGTGTCTTTAGATGACCTTTTACGTTCAAATTTTTCAGTTTTTTACCCTAAACTATTGCCACATTGAAAGGGTTTACTGTGTAAGGCTGGATGGCCATCAAATTCATAGCTGAGCTGAGCCAAGTGGAGCGGAATAAAGATGATCAGCAACTGGAAGCGGAGTTCAGTCAGTTTAAAGAACGAGTTTATGTCTTTTACATCTTAATGTTTGGGCCTAATGTAACAAATTCTAGGAAACTACTATACTAAAAACCTTAATCTATATAACAAGAAGTAACAAGTTTGGGAGCATGGTCAACGTGGTGGGGGAAGTGGAGTTAGTTTCAAAACTGAACCATGATTGAGTCAAAGATGCGCGGAGCCCAGCGACACCACTTTACTCTGCTCAGCTCCATTACACTTTTAGTGGGCGTACTTACATTATAAACAATAGGTTAGGTTTTGAATGCATAGTTGTTCTGCTCAGTACAATTCCGCTTTGCATTTGGTGGCCACCCGTCCTAAGATTTGAATATCCAGAGTTGAATATTCTAATCTAACCTAACTAACCACTATTAACTGAAATTGGAATAGCAAAATAAACTCTTCAAAAACATAATCTCTTTGATACCACAGTACAAAATCGGTTGCTCCATCGAAGAAATGCACATTTTAACTGGCGACCACTGTACAAGTAATTGAAAAGTGTTTCAACATTATAGCATGAAAATTAGAGTGCATTTAATTATTGATATTTGTTTCGTTTCGAATGGAACACAGCATTGCTGACGTATACAGATTTTAGTTTATTTAAATTGTGTATATTTAAAACTAATACATATATAAGATAGTATATGTGCAATTAATTATTGATTTATATGTAAACATAATTTTTGTCCCAACAGTTATATGTTGTAATAAAATATTTTTATATATTAGTTTCTTATGCGTTTGTTCATGATTTTAGTTATCGTGGGCAGTGTATAAATTCTGTTATAAATAAATAATTTGGTCTGAAATGTAATAATTAACAATCATTGATGAATATCATTTATACTGTTTTTTTTTAACATGTATACAAAATGCATACTTTGTACAGTACTAAAATGAAAAATCTGTTAAATCTTTGAATCTGATTTATTGTTTGCTTTCCTTCTGGTTTTAATATAACTAAACAAACAGTTAACTCATGGTATTCAATAATCAAATCATGTGGTTCAGCTATGCTATATATATATATATATTTATAGATTTATATTAGGAGTCTGCGGGCCGAGTTTTTTAGAGTTCGAGTCTGGTTTTTTTTCGGCGCCCGGGCTTTTCGGGTCGGGTCGGGCCAAATGGTTAAATAGGGCTAGGCCATCACGTTTTTAGCTAGGCCTAAGTAAAAAAAAATAGAATTAAAATTTTCTTCATTTCATATTTAATCCTCTAACCGCCACGGACCGATTACAACGGCGCGCAAAAGTTGTGTAAATACTGTAACGAGCCGATGTAATAGGGGCTAGGTTGGTCTGACTGAATACCGCCACAGACCTATTACATAAAAAAAAAAATACATCGGCACGCAAAAGTTGTGTGAATACCTCCACGGATCTATTACATCGGCGTGCAAAAGTTGTGTGAATACCGCACAGGCCGATTATATCAGCACGCAGAAGTTGTGTGAATACCTCCACGGACCTATTACATCGGCGTGCAAAAGTTGTGTGAATACTGCCATTACATCGGCGCGCAAAATTGTGTGAATACCGCCACAGGCCGATTATATCGGCGCGCAAAAGTTGTGTGAATACCGCAACGAATAGTGTATTACGGGCTCATTGTGTTCAATATTTTGAAAAAATTACATCTTTTAATTTAGTGACATAATCATGAAACGATATACATTCGGAAAAATGATACCTACAGATCCTCTGAATTGATTGTGTACTGTTGCCAATCACATATTTATTTGACAAGGCAGTGTGTTGATCCGGCCCGACGAGGAAACTATATTTGTAAACATGCACAGTTCACTTGGTCCCTTCTTATTGTAGCATCACAATAAATTAATAACCAATAAAACTGCACCCACTGACAGGTCAACAATTGGTTTTGTCAAGTAAAACAAATAGAATGATTATAAGTGATTAGACACTTGACCTTATTATTAAAATTTTTCTTTCTTTATACTATTTATATATTACGAATTTTTGTAGTGAAAATATTTATGCGTATTGCGTTACACTATTGCCTAAAAATAAAACTTAATATTTACTTGGCTCGACCCGAATTGTACGCTTGGCCTGAACCGAAGTCAGGCTTTTTAATTGACCTGACCCGACCCGTAAAATTCGGGGCCCGCAGACCCCTAATATATATATATATCGTGAAGTGTGTAATTCAATGACAAAGTAGACTGACAGCTTTTGTAGCACCTCATCATTCTTTCTTTGCATTGAATGTAATTTTGTGTGTGTATATTTAAGGCTAAAATACCAGTCAGTCTGCTGTGTCATTGAACTGCATTCCTCATAGTCTTAGATTTGAGACTTGTAGTTTACTGTCATAATCATTTCCCTTTCTGTTAACATCGATCCCTTGACATCATTAGTCTAACTGGCGTAAAGAATAGATGTTAAGAAAAAAAAATTAATGACAAATAACAGCTTGGTGATCATTGACCACTAAACCAATTTGTCAGACAAGACCAGTGTCTGTAAATTTGCAAAATTTACAACAATAAGTTTTTAGAGTGGAGATACTATAATCAGAACTGTGTCAACTGATCTAAATTTGACAGAACTAGGGAAGTTAGAATAGTTTCCCTTGCATGAAACTCAATACAATGATGTTCCTCGCAGAAATTAAAGTTATTTTAATAATTTAGGTATGTTCTTTATCAGATCTGTTAAATAATAAGGGGCTTGAAGTAGCTAAAACACTAATCAGCTGCATCTCTGAATTGTACAACCTAATGTCATAGGTACAGGAGGTATGGTAAGCTTTATTTTTCCCTTTAATGTGCAGATTCCTCATCCTCTTTAGTCTGGCATAAAGTTAGGCAAATAATATTTATTCTTTTAACAAAGCATTCTCCACATTAAAAATATAATTTGTATTAATAGCTTAAAATATTAATTTACAATCTTCAGTAAAATATTGTACTAGTTAATTTGCACCAATTGTGTTATTTCACATTACATTTTACAGTATATTGTTTGAATAACAACAGAAATAGATACACAAGGCAATGATTATTTTAAATGTCTTTTTTCCAAGCTTAAATTTTACTCTTAATATCAATGAACTGTGACAAAAAGTTTGATAAATATGAAATGTGACTGACAAAAAAACCGAACTAGTATTACTGTAGCTACCAAACGAACGTGATAGTGTCAAAGGTTTTGTGGCCAGTCACATGACACCCTCCATCTTCTATTAGAATTTCGTTTTGCTTCCTCACTCAGTTCGCCTGTTAGGCTGACTGCTAGTTAAAAGTGGTTCATACTTTTGACGCTGTTGGAAAAATGTTGAGTATTCTGAGCGTACGAATATCAGACTTCTTTTTAAACTTGGAAAATCTGCAACTGAAACCTTTTTAATGTCACAAGTGTATGGTAATGATTGTTTATCAGAAGAGCTTGAGTGGTTCAAAACGGTTTAAAGGTGGCCACAAACACATCAATAATGCTTTGGCAGACCATCTTCAGAAAAAACTGCTGCTAATACTGAAAAAGTTTGTAACCTTATTACACAGATGTAACCATCAGAGCAATGTATAAGTTTATAGGAACCAATATAGTACAAATTCATAATGAAAGTTTCAAATGAAGAAAATTGGTTAAAAGTGTCTCACTTCTGAATAGAAGGAATGTTGAAGAAATAATTTTGACTTCCTGGAAATTAGTCATCCTAATTTCTTATAAAATGTAATTAGAAAGTAATAAATCATGGTATTTTTTAATTTATACTATAGAAACTAAGTACCAATCCATGTTTGGAAATCTTTCACAGGCCACAGCAAAAAGTATAAATGACAATCAAAATTCAAGGTCATGATGATATTTTTAACAACAAAGGGATTGTGCACACCGACTCAATACCCAAGGGATAAACAGTAAATCAACATTACTACATTAACGTTCTGATTAATGTAATAGTACAAAGAAAAGGCCTATTTTTTTTGAAAAATAAATCATGGATCCTTGACCAGTACAATGCCTCAGCTCAAAATGTTTTTGGCCAAACATCACTGTCTCAGACTACTCACCTAACTTAGCTCCCTGTGATTTTCTTGTTTCTTAAAATCAAGACAGCTCTGAAGGGAATAAGATTTGAATTTGTTGAAGCAGTAAAAGCAAAAATGACAAGTCATGAAGATGCTTACTGGAAATGATCTGCAGCACTGCTTTGCATAATGGAACATTCATATAGAGCAGTGAAGAGATTGAGAACAGTGTACTGAAAAGGAGAATAGTGTAAACGTTGTAAATAATAATTAATAGGAATGTTTTCAGCCTTAGTTCAGTTTTTTTGCAACCACACCTCGAATGTACGAAAAAAGAACCAATATAAAATTTGTTATTTGCATATTTTGAGCACTGGTTAGTTTGAATGCTAAAATGAGATAGCTACTGAAAAAAACCTATGTTTTTTTTTACTGTTTTATATTTGCTAAACTGTACCTGCCTATTTAATTAAATGTTAAAATGATAAATACTGTGTAAACAAAAAGTAACCACAAAGAAATAACATTATAAATTATTTATTTATTTAACTATAATCTATTGACATTAGACTAATTCTCTAGGCTCTTTTGTTAAAGTCAGTTTTTGTTTTTCGATTTAAGAATCTATACAGAAACATCATCCTTTTATAAAGATCATTCCACTTTGTGGGTCTTGCAATTGGAATTATTCCTTTTGAAAATATTTTCTTCTTTCTTAAAATAGTCTGGTATTCATTTCCTTTAAATCCTCTTAACCAAGACTGAACATTGTACATAACTTTTGTAGGATGAAGACTGTCATTTCCAAGAATATCAATGTAGTCATTCTGTCCAAAAAGGGCTCTTTTTTCAGTCCAAACATCAGGAGGTCGGTAAACAGGTGTGGGAAGTCTTGTTCCATCAACATGAGGTAGTAATCCACTAGTTAAGATTTTTTCTTTGTACCCATAACGTTTTAATAACGGTCCTTTAGCAATTTTGTCTGCATGATAACGAAATCGAACAGACTGGATTTGAGGAGTCATTCCTTGCATGGTACGACAAATCAAATTTGTACACCAGTACATCCTTTTTAGCTAAAACAAACAACAATAAAACTTTATTGTTATTACATTCATTGAACACAATACTGATTATAACAATATTTCTATTATTATAATCACGTAAAAACCAGACTGGTGAAAAGGCTATTTAGCTATTTCTGGAAGATTAAAACGCAGAATAATTGGTTCAAAGAGATCCAGAGTGATTTAGTTTAGCGTCAGTTAAATTTGATGGTGCTTCAAATTGAAGGCAGAGCGGAGAAGAGGATTCTAAGGAATAAATATCTGCGATTCAAGCTAATAACATTTGAACGAAAGACCTACACCATAACTGATGAACAAAGGGCAGCCAGGTCGGACAGGATGAAGAAATTTTTGGAACAGAAGAAGAGGCTGAAACGCTAGTCTTTCAATAGTGATATTGGACTTGGAGGTGTATGGATTCATTAAAGTGTTCCAATGAGGGTGTAAACTATTTTAAAAAAATCATGTAAACCATAGATAAACAAAATTGTTTCAATTAGTAAATTGAAATATAGCAGTATTAAAGTAAGGTTGGATTAAGGTTAGCTTCCTAAATATTTGCTGGCTAAACACTATAGGACTACGAAATAACTTCAAAAAATATTTTTTTGTAAATCGTAAATAGAGGCCTTAATGCAATACTTGATAACATTAAAACTGAATTATAACAAAGTAGGATGTACTATGAATTATAAAACAAGGTAGGCTTGTCAGTTTAGATAAAATTCATTTTGATTTAGGATATGTTGTATGTATGTGTTAGGAGTAGCCTACCTAATGCCAGACTGTTTATAACCTGATAGACTGTTTTGGCCATGCTGTTATTTAAAGGTAATTATAAAAAAAACATGGTATATTAGTTAATAATCGCGGCTCACAGTTGTCTTACTGCCAATGACGGAAATATTTTCCAAGAGTAATTATTTTTTTTTTAAACTTTCTTTTTATAATTCTAATTTCACCATCATAATTACCATTACTAGCATTTTAAATTCAATGAAACTATATTAAACATTACACAATGTCAGTGCACTGTGGCCATCTACCAATCATATCTTGAATTATTAATTTTAAACATTTTTTATAATTATCCAGGATCAAAGTGGGATCCAGGTCAAATAAATGCTAGGTTTAAAAGTCTTTCTTATCAACATTTTCACAAATTGGATTTTTTCCACACTTACTTCAGTCGCCAGAATACTGACTGCAAAATACTTTACAATGATACTTGGCATAGTAAATCGTCCAGCTCCATGAAATATAAATGGTAATATATAATGTAAACTAGTACCTTTAAAAATTGCATAATATCGTAACTTTATAAACATTCCGAAGATTTATATTATTTAATTATACAATAAGTGATACAACAAAAATGTAGTGTAATTACATGATAATAAGTGTTTATCTATTAAATACACAAACACAGCCTACCAATCATTCCACTATTGTAATCATTTTACAGATTTATTAAGAGGAGTAAAGCATTTTTTGATTAGTTTAGTGTAGTACCTGTTCATAACCTGACACCCCCTTGGTCATGCTGTTTTTAGTATTCACAATTTTTATAGCATTGGAAAGGGCTTACCTATATAAAATACCTTTTCAAAATAGATTTCTTCTTTTGTAAAATTTACATGTGAACATAATATATACCAGCTACTTTTAACATGTTTGTGTTATGATTTAAGAAGGGTGGTTTATAACACCCTATATGATACTTACTACTTTTGTAGTACTTCACTCAAGAAGAAATTACACTACTCCCTGGCAAATGGCTCCTGAATTATTTTTATAACTTTATTAACATTAAAATTATTTTATTTATAAGTTAAACCCTTCTAAAAGAAAACAAACGTATTATAGGTTAGTTTGTAGGTAAAGGATTCATAGATTCATATCTATGAAACGAACGAATCTTTCTCACGCAAGATACTTACTTTCAATTTTCTACTTTTCAATTTACTTGTTCTAGTTATTTTATGGTTACTGTTGTAAATACAAATTATAATATAAATTCAATTAATATAACTTTTTACACTAACTTCACATACCGTTCTTCTATGTGTAATATAATATTAATCTGATATAGCTTAACGAATTTCCATTGGAATATGAGCGCCAGGAATAGCTATAATAATACGACCCTAAACCAGGATGAATGAGCGCCCGATCTTGAATTCTAGAACATGTTTTGAGTAATCGTTAGTCTAAATATTTAAAGTTAGCCTAAATATTTTTGTTAAAAAAATTCTATAAACAATTTTAAAATAAAAGATATAGAAAAATCTTCAATTTTAATATTTTTGTTTTGCATTTTTTGAAATTTTAATTTCATTATTATAATCAATCTGAATTAAATTCAGAAATTGAATTAAAAAATATTTGACTAAAAGAATCATATCAAAGACTAAAATGTATTATTATCTCAAAGAAAACAAATTTATTTGTATCTTATCCAACTATAGTGTCATTGGTTTTGTTTTTCGATACGAGCAAAGCTGTTGAATATGAGTGTGATGTATGATGGTCTATCATTGGTGTCTGTGGCCAGTGGCCATTGATTGTTAATTGGCATTGTCATAAGTTATTTTTCCCATAGACTTGTATTGTCTCTGCCCATAGCGAACACACACATGCCAATCACAATCTGAGTTAGTCTCAGTTACCACTTCAACTACCAGATGGTTCAGTCGTATACTTGTATAGTGGAAGAGTGGTATAACTGAAAAAGCTCGTCATTTGGACGTAGCTTATCATAAAAGAAAGAAATTTCATTGTCGGCTTTTAACAGTGTCATTAACTTTCTTCTGAAAGCGGTTTTTAAAGGTAAATTTTAAAATTATGCATCATACCCAAACTTTTATTAATGTTATGTTTTAAATGTGTCATTTTATAAGGATTAGGTTATGATTATTATTATTATATTTCATTAAATTTAATACGGACTACATTACTTACTGAATATTTAAAGTATTTGAAATACACAAAGAAAAATTGTATACATTCATTTGATAACTTGTTAGCTCTAAATGAAAAACATTAAATTTTATTTTTTTTAAACTTTCATTGTTAACCTATGCCTAAACATTGTACAAAAACGTTTTTTACAGTCAAAGATTTCTATAGGTTAAAAGTTATTATTTACCTTTGATAATTACGTAGTGTTAGTCTATTGTATAATGGTGAAATGGTGAAAAATTCAAGTGGAATATAGCACAGTCTTATTAGTCAGGACACACCAATTTTTAAATAGGTATGCCTCATTGATGAATTATTATAGGACCTAATGTATTGAGTAATGGAAGAAAGGTACATGAAACTTTGTGCACTAAGTATTTGACTCGTCTTTTAGCTCTTGAGTTGTGTTATAATTAGTTGATAGTTGTCTTTATAAGAATTTGTTCGGTAAAACTGAATTGTCAGGACTTTTGTCAATTTTTGTACCTAAATGCTTTATTATATGCCCAATATTACTAATCCAAAATATAAAAGTGACAAATTCAACCTCAAAATGATTACCATACACAAGTAGAAAACATTTTTTTATTTGTGAAGTCAATAAATTAAATGCATGTTATTAATAATGGAAAAGAATGTAATATTATTTCTAAAGATCTTCATAACCTAACTCGCCTGAGCAGTTGGGTTTTTAACTTAACTCGACTTGGCTGTTGGGTGGTTAACTTAACTCAACTCGGCTATTAATTATATAAGTAGTATTCCGTAAAACACGAATCTGATTCTTTAAAGATGCTATGATTTATAAGTAAATTTACAACACTATCATAATTACAACCTAAACTGACAAAAAGAGACAAATTGTAAAGTTCATAAATAATAGTAGCTATTTTTTAAACAATCATTTCATAACAAGATCTTTCAAGATAAATCATTTGTTATAAAGTGATAACATGCATAAGCAGTATCTGAATTGGTAACTGCATATTAATCTAATATAGTCAATTTAGCATGTTCCATGTAAAGTCAATGACATTAGAACATAGTTTAGTAACAAATGGTTAAAAATCATAATTTATCATAATAAATTTAATCTTCCACAGGTTAATATCTCTCAGTGAAATGATATAGCTTTAATAAAAGCAAAATATCATAAAAGTTATGAAAAGTCAAAGGTACCATTTGTTGATTACATCTGTGTAATTAATATACATCGGTGGTTGACTGATGTGTTGTATAAATTGTTAACTTCATTAAAATAAGAGTCATGTCAGTGGCAAATAAAGACCATATGCCCTAATCATTATTTTATCTGTCACGTGGTGATTATAAACAAATATGGTAAAAACTTGTGTACTGAAGTCTTACACCTACATTTGGAAAGAAAGGAAAAGGAGTGGTTGTGGTTTTACATATGAGTGAGGATCAAGGGGACATATTGTTTATGTTAAAATTGAAATATCAATTCAAATTTCTCTAGTTAATTATAAGCATAAGAATATGCATAACTGTGTGGGATATATTACCTATACAAATAAGAAGTCTTGTCGCATCTATACAGTAGATTATTTGTTAGAATTAGGAAAAAATGTTGTTACGAATTACTGTATTTTGTATTATAATGAAGGCCTAATATATTTTGAATTTTTGTCTTCATTTTCATGAAAGTTCAAACAATATACAATTAACAAAGTTAAGTTCATTAAGTACAATGTATGTTTTCCTGTTGATGTTTTTGTAGTAGTCTGTACACTCACTGAATTCTGACTGGCATCCATCCCTGTAGGTGTTGAATTAGAGGGACTCTAATGTGTATCGAAAAGCAGAACGAGATATGGATAAAATAAAAATAGTTACAAATTAATATTTTAGAAAATGTATAAAAACTTAGATTCCATTATTTTTAGAGATAGTTCGACTAATAGGCCTAACTTTTTTTATATATTTTCTAGGCAAAGATGACGAATAAATGTAAGAACTGTGGGTCTTCAGAGTTGGAAGTGGATCCAGCTCGAGGAGACACAATATGCACAAACTGTGGAACAGTGTTAGAAGATAGTGTTATTGTTTCGGAGATGCAGTTTGAGGAAAATGCACATGGTGGAATTTCAGCTCTTGGGCAGTTTGTGGCATCAGATTCAAAGGGTGGCTGTCGAGGATTCGGTAGCAGTAAGTTGAAATGCTTATAAATAATTACTTGTAGTGTTTGTAGATGTCAACAATAAGTAAATTCAACATTTTACTTACTTTCTGTACAATGCAGTTCAGGTTAATTTGATCTTTTTAAGTGTGCTGTTTACTTAGCCAATGATGATTTTAACATGTGTCTTTTAACAATAACAGGAGACCTCTTAACCAGTTCCCACAGTGGACTGTTTGGAACCTTAGTTAGATAATGAAAACATCAGTTAAACCGAATAAAGCCTAAATATTGTAGTAAATTTGTACAAATGCTATGATTAATATTTATTAGTCAAAAAAAAAAATCTAACATTCCTAAAGCAGTTCAATCTGTTGTTTTACCAATCCTCACCAGCAGACCTCACGCAGTAAAAGGAAAACAACTGATAGACATTTTGTTTGTGCAAAAAAGAGAACTGATAACTGTAGTTGGATACTAATCACATTTTGTTCTGTCACGTGTTATCACCAACTGACGCTGTGAACATTGTCTGGTATCAGACAAACGAGGCTACAGGTTATTTCTGACAAAGCATGGCGGTTAAGCTGACTGATGGTTAAAGCAAAGTTGATTAAAAGAGTATGCACTGCTTTAACAATATTTAGTTTTTAAGAATAGATTTTGGCAGAACATTAGTCTGTGCTCATGAATCAAATATGAAATTTTTTATTGTTATATCAATCCATTCATTCCAACCGTCCTTGCCTGTATCGATCAACATTAGTTTTCAAATAAAAAAAAATATATTTCTTAAGAAATTTGATCTAAGCTGATATTATTTTTGCCAAACAATACAAAGTTTTGATGTCTCTGGAAAGTAGTTTATTTAACTGTTTGTTACTACCTTGTTTGCTAGGCCCCTACCTTTTTTTTCTTATTTTCGAATTCAACTATTAACCTGTTGCCCATGTAGAACAAATGAAGTCACCTAACTTGATTGATTGATCCTTACTTGCTTAGTGTATGGTACTCCAATTTAATTCTTCATATGGAACGGAGAAAATTAATATGCTATGGTTGCTCCTGCTTCATTGTAGTTAAATATATTGTATATGTTTAGACTTAGCTATTTACATTTCAAGCTAAATGATAAATGTTATCAGAATTTGTTGTCAAGGCTTGGTCTGATGTAAGTCATTTTTATACTCACGTGTTTGCATTGTTTTGATTATTATTTGATCATGTTTATTTTATTATAAGCCTAGTCCTGTTCAAATATTTGATTGTGTAGTTGGTATTTTTAGCCACCATGTTAAAATTACTTTTTTTTCAAATGCGAATGTGGTATTATGACCCATGATTTTCGACTAATTTTTTTAGTTGAAAAACATTTTTTTAAATCATTATTTGTTCTGAACTTATTAGTAGATATTTATGGTTTATATTCAGAAACTACGGATAGTGCTTAACAATATTTTAATTGTTCTGAATGAAGCAAAGAAATGTTGTTTCAGAAATGTGACTAGCTAGATGCAGGTAACCAGTTTTCTTGTTTCAAGAACATCCCGTTTTTGGATATATTTGTTTTAAAGAAAATACATAATAACTAAAATATATTACACGTACAATACAAATTTTTTAAAATTTAAAAACAATCAGATAAGCGTTGAAATGTAACACAAAAAATAGTGGTAAAGACACTTTAACGTAAAACTTTAACGTTATGACTAGAGCGGAGAATGTGGCCTTGGATTTAATGTGCATACTAGAATGCTACTGTTCTTAATCAAGCAGGCAGAAATATAATATGCAAATGTGCTAAAGTGTAATAGACCGTTCAATTTTTCTCCTGTAAATTGAAATGACTTCAACCAAATCGTACATATTTAATATGGTATTATATTAATAGGAAAGTTCATACCTGAAGTTAGGTAAATTTAATGTAGAAAAAGTACAAGTAAAATAATTAAAAAATATCAGAAAGAAAGCGATTTTTTGACATTGTATGTAATTTTACGTTCTCAGCCTCAAAAGTTCAATGATTTTGTGCTAATATTATCTGTATCTATGTTTGATTGCATTTTAGAAAAAATATTTACGTTTGAATCTTAACGATATTAATTCCAGTTATTATTATATTATTTCTCCAGTTATATTATATATATATATATATATATATATATATATATATATATATATATATATATATATATATATATATTAAATTAAAATTTATCTTGTATTTAAATAGGGTACTAGACTTTCATCAATTTATTAGATGGTCTCTCCCCAGTTTAAGCTAGCGACTTCCTCTTTATTAGGCAACAATGGTTACTCTTATACCAGTTAGAGAAAGTAATATTGCAAACAAAGCATAATGTTGCTTGACAATTTTGAATTTTTTTTTTCATTAACTCATTATTATTTTTTGTAGTAAAAGTATAGAAGTAAATTCACAATCCAGGAATTATTTCTACAAACGACATTATAAGGAAACAGTCACAAAAACAAATAGGCATGATTTTAACACTTTGTGATCTAATCGATGCTGCAGGAAAACTGCACTCTTTGCTTCGAATTTCTGTCAAAAAGCCATACTGATATTGAATAATTGGTTTGCCATGAATACTGCAGGCTCCCTCTGTACTTAGGCCATAGCCTAAGTGATGATTAACACCCAGTTGAACAGATCTACTAAATTAGAAGACAATGAGAGAACACATTCAAAAAATATTTTGAGGACTTGCTTAACTCCTTTAATTAATTGATTAGTGTGATAAACTCAATTTTTCAGCCAGTAAGTTTATAGACAATGAAAAAAATATTTTGTTTTAGTGTTACCTTATATAAATGTTTATTTTAATTATGTGCGCTAAGAACTCATTGTTTTATTAGGTTCGGAATGTAACTGATATTTTTGTATCTGTGTTTCAGATTTTCATGCTGGTTTAAGTAAAGAATCGAGGGAAATAACTTTGCAAAATGCGAAAAGAGGCATTTCTAACCTTTGTCAACAACTTAGGTATGAAAAGTGTAAGCCTAGTTTTGTAAGTTTTTTTTTCATACAGTGGGCCTACTTTAGGTGTTGAATTCTCAGTTAATTGGTCATGTTTAAACTGAAAGGTCGCTAATTGAGTTTTTTCTGATGTTAAGAAAGATGAAGGACCATCTGTAGCATACATTTTATGTACAGGTCCTGTGGTGAACAAGAATATGAACGTCCATTATGCCATATTGAGGAATAAACTAAATGATCAATCACAAAAATTTTGTAGAAATATTTTTCTACAAGTTTTGTTAGTACGGATAGTTTTTTTTAACAATATTATTTAGAAAAAAATAATGAATTGTCATTAAATATTAAGAAAAAAAATGGTTACTGATAGTCATGCTGTTCTAGAATAATACCTCTTGTTTTATAGGGAGTTACATGCGGTATAGAACAACGGAAAATCAAAAGTCAAGTCAGATACCAATATTTTGTATAAAAAAGCTGATTTTAGTTATACTACATTCTAGGAAGCCGCCTCGGTGGCCTAGTTGATAGCGCCGGGCTTTGACCGGGCGATTCGGCCAGGGGGCATTCTGCAGCCCCACAAAAAAAAAAAATGTAAGTGGATTTCACGGGTTCGACACTGTGCGTGTGGTATATATAAGAATACAATAGATATTTAGTAAAATGGGCATTAAGATTAAAATATGCATATAAAGCATCCTCATTAATCACAGGGCTTGGCTGCAAATCATCCCATCGTCTACATTAGCCCAAGTGTGCACAATAGTCGGGCATTAAACACCAAAAAAAAAAACTATATTCTAGGTTATGTATAGAATCAGAAATATATTCTTGTACATATTACAGTACAGTAGAACTTCTTTTATCCAAGTTAATATGGACAAAACTAAGGCTTTCAATTCTCCTGTGTGTGGTATTTTTGCAGAACACATAAGATAAATGGTATTTCTTTATTGATGATACAATTCCCTTCTTGAGTTTCCATATTGACTATCTATGGAAGGTGACTTATGTATCACAGTATAAGGTAAATGAACAGATACAGATAATTGCCATTAGAATTACTACCAAAGGCACAACTCAGCTGTCAACATATTTTTCATTCTGCTGAATTGCATTAATTGTTAAAAACTTGAAATGTTTGCTATACATTTAGTTTATCTTACTAGGTTCAAGAGATGATTACGATTACCCTTTCTTCTTTCAATATTGTATTTGAAAATGTCTTCTGTATTCTTTGTTTTTATGTGCAGAAAATACATTAGAGTAGGTTTCAGATATAAAGGGACAGTGGCATCATCAACCACTGACAATTGTAGCCTTTTCTGTTAGCCGTTTTGGTTTGTGTTCGCTGGCAGGCCATTACTACTCTGCCTGGAAACATCGTGTTAGTTGCTCTAGTCCGTTGAACTTTATGAACATCATTGTGCAAGGTCATTTTTAATATTGTGTTACTCAAATATTAATAATACTATAAAGAAAAATTTTATATATAGTACTGTGTAGACACTTTTAATCTAAACTGCTTAAATATTTCACTGATAAAGCTGCTTTGTCAGTTTTTCTTTCAATGCCTGTTGCTGCATCATCGAATCTAAGGCACATTAGAAGAATATCAAATCTTTTCTGAGACATTGTGGCTTTATATATTGGACAACTAAAGCAGTCCTTCTTGAATGGAGAGGTTATCTTCTTTCTCATCATGGATGTTTAAGACAGATGTAGCTATTTTTCCTTATCTGTGTTTCGGTAGTTATTTTTTTTAGTGTGCTCCGATAAGTCAAATCTTACAGTTACTAGTTTTTTATTTGTGTTTGTAACTATTTTGTTTATAATAATATGGTCAAACAACAGCTCGCATAATTCTCTTTTACTTGGTGCATTTCCCAAGGTCATTGCTCTACATTGGATACCAAGCAATGTTTCGATAATATTCTTAGTGGGTGTTCTCAAATTTGCTGGTGGTGGCCAATTACACTACGCATTAGGAGCGCTTGCTTCATGTTTTTTTACTCTCTACATAATAAATGAAATTTTCGTTTTCTTGGTATATATTTTCTGCAATGGTTTCGCCCCTCGTTTTTGATACAAAGTAGATCTTCTTGTTCAAAGCTAAATTCAGTTGGCTTGTAGTCGCCATGTTGCTCCTGATCTGGTATGACAAAATCAGGATCATCATTTGAGTCATCAACAACACTTCCGTCACTGTCCCAATAGTTATCATCAAGAAGCAGTTCGCTTTTTTTATCGCTAAACTCAGGGTCTTTAGGATTCAAGTTTTGACATTTTCATCTTGATATATTTTGTTAATTTCGACTCTCCATATTGCCTGTATACTATTTCTAAAAACATGTAAATGTATATAGATGAATAAAATGAAATGAAAATTCAACTTAGTAAAATAATAGAATAATTCACACAAAATAATATATTACTGAATAAAACAAAACAATAATTCAATACTCAAATCGTTTACACTATTAACTGAAACTTTGGGTCTGGGAGACCATACATTAAATACCATTAACCGAAACCTTGGTCTTCTCAGACTGGCACGTTTTCAACAAAACAACTCAATATCACCTGTCTCACAAAAATTAGGCAAATAGTAGCTTATTGTTTAGAGTATGAAGAAGAGGAATGTATTAGGGGATGAACTTTCTCCTTCAAACAGTGTCAATAAAAGACCAACAATTCCCGTGGGTGTGAGACCGGGGTTGTAGTTAAAGTGTTAAAGAAGTTATGTTAGTGAGACTTTTCTCTACTAATGAGAGTACATTATTGGCTAAAGTGTACAGTGTACAGACACACAAGAAGAAGAGACATACAGTGAGCTATTCTCTATAACATACCAAAGAAACAAATAGACAGAAAAAGTGATTCTTGTTCAGTAACTATATAGTCTACCTAAGCAAGGAGATAAGGGAAAACCCTCAAGCAGCAGCAACATTAGTTGGCTGCTGCAGATTTTTTGACTTGCAAGTTAGAATAGATTAGGAAACAATTAACAATAATTATTCTCTGAAAAAGGGTAATGAGAAAGCAGTTTATCCTATCTGTACTGTAGTTAAGAGCTGTCTATAGTGCCAGTGATGGTCTTAAACAATCGATACTATTGATCTAATGGCAACCTGATGGTTTTTAAAAAAATCACTGCTCCATTAGTTCTAAACACAGATAATTCTTATTTATGCAGAAGTGAAGGTAAAGTTATGCCATTTAAAAGAAAAATTACATTACTTCAATTTTCAAAACTTATATCACCCAAATGACGGTCGTTGTGACGAACATACATCTCCAGTCTTTCTCGAAAATTTGCTTCCACTCTGCCCAATAATTGTTCGTTGATTAGCTCAGTCTGGTTTCTTATTGCCATCTTGATGATGTGCAGCATTTAATTATAATTTTATATGAGTGTAACCCTAAATCCTTGTATAAGATACGCTTTGCAGTGCTCTTACTCAAAGTTCTGTAGCGTGACGCCTAGCACTGAATTGCCTCTCTCACTCTATCCAGAGTGAATGGGGCCAGGTGGCTTTGTTTTCATAACAGATCCCTTAGATCTAGATCTAAATTGGCAGAAAATGTTGCGAGCACTGTTATGGGGTTATTGCTAGGCAAGCAGTTGTAAGCAGCTTATTGCAAATATACGGTTATTTCTTCATTGTGGTAGTATAATGGTTTTTTTGAAATGTTAATCAGTTTAGTAGTTCAGGTTAGTTAAATCGTTTTTTTATCTTTTACAAACCTGTACATAATTAAACTTGTCGCACCAGTTTGTACGGTTGAATGAATGTCTGATGCCTTTGGTAACCATACTTTTTATAATACAGTGCATTGGCTAAACCTTGTGATTACACTACAAATATTTAATTAGGAATACATTGTGAGGTCTACTCTTCTTTGAACTACTAGTTGTAAAATTTCTGCCTCGGTGGCCTAGTGGATAGCGTACTAGGCTTTCACCCCGAGGACCCGGGTTCGATTCCCAGCCAGGGCTTGGCATTTTCATACGCTATAAATCATACCATCGTCTGCATTAGCCCAAGTGCACAATAGTCGGAAAAAAAAAAAAAAAAAAAAAAAAAAAAAAAAAAAAAAAAAAAAAAAAAAAAAAAATGTAAACCAATCAAAAGTAGAGCACTACAAATAAACTAACGAAATCAGTAATACAGTAAATATGAGAACTGTATTTATAGGGCCTATGTGTTAAGCACCGTCATGCCAATTTCATTCTTTCCAGAACCCTCTCAGCTTTCTCTGAAATTATGTCAATATCTGTCACATTAGATAAGGTTCGGGTTCTGCTGTACTTAAAATTCTTAGACCTAAATGCTATGCCACACTTATTGAACCATTTAGGCTAAACAGGTTCTATCTAATGTATCAAGTAAATTAATCTTTATTGAATACTGAGGTAACATTTGAGTTGAAAAAAATTCTCGTTGAATCCCTAGTGCATGTGAAATTACAGTTGTGACGTTAGTTTGGCAAGGGATTATTGTAATATAATATATTTTTGCCTTAATTTTCATTGAAGTTCATACTTAGTACTGTACAATGTATGTAAACATGTATGCTTTTTTATTGACCCTCTATAGTCTGGACATTTGCAGGAATCCAACAGGTGTTCCGTAAATGTTGGATTAGATTCTACTATATTGATGACAAAAATCTTTAATTTCATAATACTGTTTTCAAAATTGGAAATTGAGCTAGTATATAGCTTACTGAAAGCTGTTCTCATAGTATGAACATTTAATGTTATAAAATTTTTGTGTTTCAGATTAAATCAGCACTGTTTGGATACTGCTTTTAACTTTTATAAGTTGGCGTTAACTCGTCAATTTACGAGAGGGCGGAAAAATACTCATGTACTAGCTGCTTGTGTTTACATTACCTGCAGAATAGAAGGAACACCCCGTATCCTTTTTATTACATTGATAAATTTAACTTTACAACTGATAGATCACAGTGTGTAGTAAAATTGTTATAGAAATACTGCAGAACACAATCTAAAGTAATGAAAACCCCATCAACAATTTAATCACATTTGACCAATGGATTTTTTTGTTGTTTATTTCATAATATCAATACTTTATGCCAGTTGGACTAATGAGAATGAGGGATCTGCATTAACGGTAAGGGAAAAGCAATGGAAGTAACTGCACCCTTAATGTGCACAGTTAAGAGACGCAGCGGACTGACGAGTGCTTTAGTCACATCGACCACCAAGTCCTGATTAGTTATGGGTAATGGGTACACTTATGTTAAGTGTGTACATTACCTTATTTACAAAATCTACTGTAGTTTTGGAAGGCAGTGGCCTATCAGATATAGTCAACATAAAAACAGTTGAAACATAAAGATTTTAATGCGAGTTGTAAATGACAAAAATATACTAAACAACACCAAAATATTGTGTATATTATGTTAGCTAACAAGATGACATATATGTCCTATAAACTGTGCTTATATTTATTTTGGAGTTTTTATCATTTTACGAACGTTACAAGGATTGTTGTGGATCCTTAACGGTTTTAACTGATTGTTGATTGTCCTGATAATGGGCCATTGTCGCCCAAAACTGCAGTGGAATTTTTAAATAAGGCAAGGTTGATAAACTAAACATTAGCAGAAATAGTTCTAATCCATAAACATGATAAATAATGTCAGATAAATAAGTGAACATGTGCAAAATAAAAGTACGGTAGTTTTAATAAAACATTGGCATTAAAACTTTTTTTTGCAAAGACATATACGTCAAATTACGCTTTTTTTTTTTGTTGCCATTAATTACAATGGCAATTAATTAGTCAAAATATGACTCAATTTCTGAAAAAAAGTATGGCTTTCTCTGCTGCTACTATAATGAGATTCCTAAAGTACAGTGATGTTAAAACAAAATATGCCACTGGAGTATGTATAAGACCATAATTTTTACAAATTATTTATATAATTGTCAGGATTTTGGAATTTAAAATATTCAACTCTTTTGCAAATGCAGCTAATTCAGTTCTAAAGAAATAATCATGGTAATGTCCAGTTATTATTTCAATTTAAATAATCAAATTTTAAATTGTAATTGTCCTGCTGTTACTTTCCTTAACGTTGAATTACAGATTTGTTAATAGATTTTAGCGAGGTACTACAAATTTCTCCGTTTGAATTGGGAAGATGTTACTTGAAACTTTCACAGGCTCTGTCCATCAATATTCCTTCAATGGGTGAGTCAGTTTACTTTTCTGTTTTCAATTTTTTATTTGTTAAAAATTATGTAATTATTGTTTCATATCTGTTTATTTCCGCAAGATTTAAAAACAAAAAAAATATGGCTAGGTTAAATCAAAAGTAACAACTGCACATCACATTGTTAAATGACATGTGTAAAGCGAAGTCAATGTAACATTGATGTTACATAATTTAATAGCATAAATATCATTTTGTAGCTAATTCTGTGGTAATAGGTGACGAGAATCACCGTGTAACTTTTGTAGTATTACAAACAAATGATAGTGGAATGAAATCAGTTGTCATGGTCATTGCTAATCGTTTGTGTAAGTTGTTAGGTAATAAGTAACGGAACAGTAAAGCAACACGAGGTGAAGGATCACATCTTTTTTCCTTCTACTACTAACAACTTTACTAGCCAATCAAAAAACGTGTTTCTCACTGGCCATCTTGCATATACGGATTCATAACTTACGCCAGTGTAAAAAATTTTAAATAAAAGAAATTGTTTTGAAAGTAAATTAAAAAAAACTAAAATCAATTCTGAAAGTATTTCAAAAACTTTGATTTTGCGAAATGTTTGGAAATGGGAAAAAGTGTATATTTAGCAAAGAAATATAGTCCTAAATTTGTACTACTGTACTGCATTTTGTTCTGTTGCCTGTTTACTCTTTATTGTTACACAAAGTATTTGTCGTCATCATAAAAAAATTCATAAGAAAATCTTATTTGTTTTATCATTTGCCGTTCATAGAATCAAATCTTTTTAAGAGAATTGTCTCTTATAAAAAGACAATTTAAATAACAGTTACGGAAACTCAGAATTGTTGTTTCTTTATAATTTGCTATAACCAAAATCTTTCAAATATTTCTTTTTGATAATTCTGTCTAGAAGATCTAGAATGCTTTATTACTATTTTTAAAAAATGTTTGTGCTTTTTAGGTCTGAATTGCAATTAATGTCTATTGACAAAAGTGTTTGTATAAAAGTAATTAAATCATGACAATGAATAGGAATGGAACACAAATAACACAACAAATATTGTAGAATCTTAACAGTTTAATAGTAAAATAATTTTAATATTTTTTTAGCGTTTTGTTTTAATAGTTACTTATTTCATAAGAATCTAACTTGACAAGTCAATTTGCGCTATATTTATATTTTTATACTTAAGTTTCACTATACTTGTTCACGCTACTATTAACAAATTTCTAAGTTCATTAAGAATACTAAACAACATGCAGCTTATTTTATATGTTACTCTTCACAGAATAGCCTCAATGAATTAAAATGAAACCAGAGAAAATAAATAAGAGATCATTTTGTCATTCAAATTGATTTTTTTTTGTCTTGAAAGTTAACTACTATAAGTATAGAATGGTAATGTTATTAATGTTCATCGTTAGAAAATGTTGTCGGGCCGTAGAATATAAGTTCAGGGATCTGTCCACCTTGGACACCAGTTCCGTTGGTACTTTCTGAGGAACACTGGAACTGGAACGTTACACAACCGACTGTCACTTCACTCAGCCCTTCTTGTCCAAAATAACTTAATTCGACTCCATCAAGTATGGCAGACGCGGTATAGAATGATTCTGGTTCGATTTGTATAGGGTGTTCAAAATATACGTGGAATGTGTTGCTCGATCCGTCTGAAAAGAATTTAGTATTATTTTCTGCGAGGACACGACCAAGTCTTTTAAGTTCGATTTTGACACTGTAGTCTGCTGCACCGTTAGAAGAACCGTATAAGCCAAAGCCCACCATGAATATTCTCTTATCAACACTAAATTGAATACTGTCACAACGTCCTCGATAACGCCACTGGTTACTGCGATAAGCACATGACTGGAATCGATGACATACCTGTAAAAAAATACACATTTTTTCAAAACAGTCACTAAAATTAAACATCATAATTGTAAAGTTATAATGATACAGTTCTTAATTAAAAATAATTAGTTGTAATAATTTTGAGTGAAATAAAGTAGAAAAAAATTGTTGAACTCACTGATGCTTATGTGGGTTATAATTTACCACTCTTTCATGAGATACGTGGGAAGCCTTATACAAAACCTGTTAGGTATTTCTCATATTGTACTCTAGTTGTATCAATTATTACGTGAACTAAGCACTACATGCAATATTGAAATTATTTTTCAAAAAATGGACATTTTAATTTGCTATCAATATTCTTTGAAACACTGATTTATTAATTTAATATTATTTATTACAATTTAATAATTAGGTAATTTATAAATAGTGGTATTACCTGAGGCTTCAAACCAGCTCGTGCCTTTATGGGATAATTAAGATGAGGCTTATTGTGCGCAGTAAAATGTAAAAATATATCTATAGTCTCTTGTTGTGTTAGTATACCCAGTTGTGCTGCCCCATTGGCGAACTCATCTAAACTCATGGTAGGAATACGGACGAGATATAACGCTGAACCCAACATTTGTCTTTTATTTTGCGGCGTGGGTTCTATATCTCTGCGTGTACATTCGGCGGCCGCCCAGCTCAACGCTGCTTCGAACAAATGCATTTCTTTGCAGTTTAACGTTTCCCTGCCTAGCACACTTTCAAGGGTGTTCAGATCTATGTCTACAAAGCCTTCGGAATGAAGCGCCATCTCTGCCTACAAGTTAAACAGAAAATTATTAGACTAGTTAAATTTTGAATACTAAAATTTAACACTGTTAACAACGACAGTATATTTACAAATTTTACAGTTCAACATGTTTTACATTCCTTAAATAACCTTCATACAACTCAGTATTTTTTATCACTATGTAAGAAATGATATTTTTTAATATTGCAATAACATTATGAAAGAGGCAGAAAATATCCCTTTTCATATAAAACGAGAATATAATATAAAGAAATACATTTGCAGAAGATGTTTTCTATGCATACATATTGTTTCACAAAAGAAAATTTTTTTAGTTTTTGGTAAATTTATGAGATTAAGTTTTAGGCACTAATTACCTGCAATGAGATTGAATTTGAAAACACTGAAAATAGTATGTTGTCCATTTCAGTTTTAACAATGCTATTATTTTTTTATTTTTTAACCCCCAACGTTACATTAGTTCATGTGCTAGTGTAACACCAACTGTTATAAAAACTAAATTACACCAAAAATATCCAGGCAGTGTTATTTTTCAAACAACATTTATACACTGAAATAAGCTTATTTAATATATTTAAAAGTTAGGTTTAACGGATTTAAAATTAAAGCCTTAAAGCATATTTTTAAGCTTTTTGATTTCTGTTATGGGTCAATCAAAATTTGTGAAAACAATTTCAAATATAGGTTCTGTTTATTTATTTACAAAACTAAAATTAAATATATTTTATACTTTATTATTTTCGTATCCGAATTAGGTTACACCACAGAAATTCCTTTTTATAAAAATACGACAACACTGAACTTCAAAAGCTAAGGATATAAAACCATACAATTATTTACACCATAATGTACACAGCTATTAATTAAACAAAAGCACAATGAACAATTAAAAATTATTAGTAAAATAACATGCACTTAAATGTTTAAAAACAGTAATTTTAAACTGATACAAACATGCATTGTTAGTTCACAAATGTTTTTTTACAATTGAACATATATGCTGTACACAATTTATTTTACAGAGTATATTACTGTATATTCAACATTTACTGTACACTTGAAATCAATAATGCTTTTTTCAATCCAATAATTTGCAATCATTTAACTTTAGATCAGATTTCATGATTCACTTTTTAATGTTCTAAATTCTTAATCAAGACTAATTTTTAAAATGGTCGTACAAAAATGGCAAAATATCTTAACAGAAGTAATATATATTTAACAGATAAACCAATAACAACAATAAACACTCAACTACAATTAATTGCAAAATGCAAAATGTTATTGAACACCAAAGTAAAGCAGGGAAACATGTAACTGTGGGTTATACCAGTAAAGTGCCCAGTGGTTGATGTTGCCAAGATATGTTTGGTCAGTCTGAACTGCGCACGTAAGCGCTACAGTTCAGGCACAATTATTGCCATAAGCTTACCTTTTCTGTTAACAACGATCCCTTATAACATAAGTCTAACTGGTGAAAAGAGTACAGACTTCAAAAAAATATTTACTAATAAAAACTCGTAATGTTGCTAAAAAAAAGTGTTGCCTAAATTTAGAATAATTTTGAAATTTCATAAACATTATTTGTTAACCCTTTGTGGTTGTATTAACTTGAAAATATAACTAATATATGCCAGTATCAAATAACCAGTTATGTTTGTATTGTGTATCTGTCTTGCTGAGGTGATGGAAGTGAATTTCCAAACATTTTTTTTAATTTTGCGCTTTTTTTGAAAACTATTACCATCATAATCAGCATTACAATTTTTGTATATCAGCTTTTTTAAACTTAAAAAATACGAATATGATAATTTTTTTTGTATTTTAATTAAGTGCTAATTGCAAAAATGATTATGATAGTGACATCAAATTTTCAAAAAAGCATATGATAATAAAATTAAGATTTTTTTAAAATTTAGAATGTATCATTTAAAGCTTTTGAATGGATTCTTCTGGATAACGAACTTGTCCAAGCTATTACCAAAATTGGATTGTTGTACCAAAATTTTTACCAAATCAGACTAAAATTATGAACATTAGAGAGAAAGGCTTTTCCGTTAGTGCTAATAAAAAAAAAATTAAAATTAAACATTTAGGGGAAGTGAATAAGAATTAAATAAAACATAATCATTAAGGCCAGGTTGAACAATCATGCCAGGTGTACATCAGAACATTAATGGACTAAAGATAAACACTGAGAAGTAGGGGAAGTGTGTGCACCCACCTGGTGAGGTGATTGTGAAGCGTCCACCAAGTTCTGCGATGCTTCACACTTCCCCTTATCTCTTACAATTCATCTTCATTTACTGTAGGCCTAGTTATTCATGTGAAAAAAATACAGTGTGCCCATAAAGTCATGTTTTGGTGAATCTCTTGCAGGTAGCTGTTTTCGTATTCATTCGTTGATCAAAACTGAATAGGTGTACAGTGTGAACATATAACTAAATTGTAATAAAAGTTTGTTACACCTTTTAAAATAAAAATAAATAGCACCTATTTAAAATAATAAAAGTAATGAATGGTTTTTGATCTTATATTCTTACAATTTAAAAGAAATGCTTGATTGTTTTATGTTTCTAGAGACGTGTTCGCATTTTTGTGTCTCAGTGTGCAATTTAAAAGTTATATTTGTATTTTTCAATCAAAAACAGGTGACTTTTTTATACTACTAGATGCCTGAAAAGTTACTAATAGTTTGCATAAAAAATCACATCGTATAGAGCACTCAACGTTATGTAACAACACCATTAGTGCTTACATTTGTTTAAACATATCTCGTGTGAATTTTTTGGGAAGTTTTGTCACTATATGGAGGGCAATATTTTAATAATTGATTAAACCATCATTGTTTAGAATAGACTACTTAATAACTCGGTTGATTATTCACAGTTCTTAGTCTTAAAGTCAAATCACCGAAATACAAAATATCAGCTGTTAAAATTTATTATTTAATGTTGTTATATTAGTCGTAAATAATTTCTGGGTAGAATACTGTATGAACATATAAAGGAAGGTAAACAGAGCATATTATTAGCATCGCTTATACAATTAATCAGTTGTGTTTATTGCAATTTATTGACAAGCCATTTATTATAAAATACACATTACTACAACGTCTGGGTATCACACAAATTAGGCTATAATGAAATGGCTTAGTTATAACAATTAAGCTTAGGTCAGAATATGCTATTGATTTAGTTGAGTAAAAAATAATTTAGTGCCCACTAAAACACTTTTTGTTCAGACAAGACAAACCTTAGTGATTGCCTAGGAAAAAAACATGGTGTTTCACCAAGAAAATGAAAATTCTAAGAAGGTACTTTGGAAGACATAGTTGTACAGGTTACCAGACCTAATGATCCAAAATAAAACAGTATGTTTCAAATAATGGAGGTTCGATAAAGATATGTAATGATAGATAAATTTGTTGAAAAAACCTGGAGAGTTTAGGAAATAAGTTCATTAAATTATTTGCTACTCAAATAAATTATAAAAGTGATACAATAAAATTTTAAGATAAAGAACACTGTATAACTTTTCCTTTTTATAAAATAAAATAAACCACTTTTCCAAAATGACACGAAGGATAAATACTAATTTGACTAGATTCTTCTCTTCAGTGCTAAATGTCACCTTTACACAACATTCTAACTATATTCTGATTCTTATTCTTTGTTTTGCCACGAATAGCTATTGATTCATTTATTCATAGCTCTTATATTTATTCATCGCTTTTCATTCCATCAGGGTGTCTACTAGTCCCTCATATCCCCGATGTCCCGTAAAAGATATGGATTTTATCAAGTGGTCCCAGATTTCACGGATAATATCGGAATTTAGAATTAAAATCCCTTTTTTCCCTAGAAAATAATAATTTCCTTCCCTTCTCAGTGATTTTGTAAATTTGCGATAACGAAATGCTGATAAATAAGCCTTAATATGGAAAAAATAGTAGAATGTGCCTCTATTAGCCAAAAATTCAGGTACGCTTCCAAAAAAACTTAATTTTAAGGTTATTATATACCATCTAGT
The DNA here is from genome assembly GCA_022606455.1 of Callitettix versicolor. Classification (NCBI taxonomy): domain Eukaryota; kingdom Metazoa; phylum Arthropoda; class Insecta; order Hemiptera; family Cercopidae; genus Callitettix; species Callitettix versicolor. The sequence continues at coordinate 9,531,481 of CM040188.1, read as the reverse complement.
GTATTTAATCGTGGAACTAATATGTACGATGCCGCTAATGTTGAAGAATTTCATGGTCCCATGATTTTGTATTATATGTCCCCAAGAAGTCCCTGATTTTTGTTTAGGGAGGGAACACCCTGTTCCATGCAACTATCTTCCTACATATTTTGGGCAACCATGTCACTTTTTAAAATACTATTTTGTCCATACTTAAACGCTACGTTTAGTTTCAAATAAAATAACTAGCAATCACTTTTTTTGCTAAATATTCTTGAGTTAACTCATTACCTTTCTGTTACATCCTTTCTTTTCTTACAAAAGGCCTGCAGATTTATTACAAATTTTTACTGTTTAATGATATTTATTCATACACAATATTGACAACACAAAAACAAATTTGGCACTTAAAACAACATTAATTGGCAGTGTACATAGTTGCTTCTTGTGACTTGTACAGTAGGTGGCATGCAACTAGAAAGCACAACATTGGGTTGGTATATATCTGCATTTATAATATTGAATAGTTTTAAGGAATGTTCAAAGTGGCATACCCTCATTCTTTTGAAATGATTCTTCCGAGTGATTGTGGAAGATTTCGCTCGTATGCCCTGCCCTATTCTCACCTTTACCTAATAGTAAAGTCATACTCATAGCTATATGCCATCTACTGTCTTAATTTAGCTCTTTACATTGGAAAACGCAAGAAACATTGCGGGTATGGAACAGACAAAATATATGTTGGACACTAAACGAATATACACGGATGTACCAGTTATACCCCGGCTAATCTATTCCCTTTTCTGTCATCATACCTAATTTTACTTAGTGTGTCATCAACTCTTTTACTGTGTGTTTAATTTGTTAGTCCTTTAAAAATTAAAACAGTTTTAATATTATCGTGTTACATACTTTTGATTTTGAAATTTAATAAAACATTGTGTGTGAGTTCCAAACTTGTTTAAAATCATCTTTTCAATTGTTTTTTTGTAAATATGAAATGCTTGTGGGACTTCTGTGAATTTTTCATTCTTCATTTTTGACATATTAATGGTGAGACCTCAATTATTTTTTTTTTATGTAACAAATTAAAATGTTTTCCATAAGACTTTATTGTAAAACGCTGACTCGCACAACAGTCTGTTCAGATTCAGTCTTAGTTCCGGAACGAATTAAGACTGTTAACCGGGGTACCACTATACTGTTCTTGTACTGGATATAACCAACCTATCCACGTACAGTTCAGCTTGAAGAATTCAAAGGAACCTATCATCTATTTTTGAACTACCCCATAAATAATGTCAATGTTTACCCCTTTGAATCCATCATTGCTGAGTTTGGCTTTCATATCCGCAATATTTCATAGTTTCTTTAAAATTAAATAAATGCTATAAAAATATTGTTACATTAAGCACACAGATTACCTGATTTTGCATCAGGTTTTTACTTCTAAATCTAAGAGGCCATACAAATTAACTGAGTACCTCCCCGCTCCTTTTTTCATCTCATTAAAAAAAAAAGTTCTACACTCTTTCACACATTTCTCCTAAATTGAAACAAGTATGAAAAAAGTAAGCGAGGACAGACATAAAAACTGATTTACATTTATTAACAAACAATATGTATCCACATTTATAAAATATAAATTACAATTGATATTATCTTAAGTATATTTTAGTCTATGATATGGGCCATGATAATCACAGCTTGAAAACTTTAGTAATTACGAATATGACTAGAAAAATATAAAATTATAAAACGCACAGTCTCTTTTAAATATGTATCTACAATTCAATACCTAAAGTATAGTTTAATTAAATAGATATGAATACAATATATTCTGTAGACTACGGTGGCATTGCAGCCTTACAAAATAGAAATTTGAGCATTTTTATTGTAGTTAAGTAAAACTGATCTAAATGTAACGTTTCCGCCTAATTTTAGCCAATTAAAATTTATTTTCAAAACCTCACTACATTAAATTATCTGCTGTTTTGTTTTTTTATTTCCAAAAGTGTTTTTAAGACACAGTAGACCCTCAGTTAACAGATAATCTGATTATCAGAAATAAACTCTGAGTAATTACTTCATTCACAGTGTTTGTTTGGCGCTCAAAATTTAAAACAACACTGATTTTTTCACAAATTATAAATAATTTGTAACAAAAATTTGCAGAATTTAAATAACAAATTCTATAAACAAAATAAATGAATTTTTGAAACAAGTTTATAATTTCTTTACAGGAGGCTTTGTTTTCAAATTACATTATGCACTCTTTTGATAATAAGAAATTTTCTGTATCTGAAAAGGACCCATCCCGTATATAGATTCAACAATTGAGGGTCTACTGTACGTCCTTTTTATTACTATGAAGCTTTCTCTGTGGTTTTAGTACTCAAAAAATGATATTTAGTTTATAATGAATGTATTCTTCAATCAGGAATTACTGTTTTCTCCCTCTTTCAATAGTTGTAACGATTAAAAAATGTTCATTAATTTTGATAGTTTTTTTTCTTGATGAGTTTAACACGAGTGACTACTTATACATTAGAACTTAGATTATCCTAATAATGGAACAAGAAGACAATTTTAGAGATATGCTTCTGTACTTACACAATAGACTGTACAGGTGGGAGACAATGCCCTCTGGAAGACATTTTTAGAACTAATTTTTTTTTTTAACAAGGCATACTTAAAATTAATATCATTAAGTTTTTGTCAAATTCTGTTAATAGATTTTTTTTATTGTTAATTATTTTATCAGTCTCCTGGATAATCTACATTCTACTGTATTAAGAATGCACAATGTTAATTTCGACTGTGTAGTAAAATCCATTTATTTGAATTAACTAAATATAATCTATTTTTCTTTTACTTCTTTCTCTTTATGTATATCAGTATTTTAATGGAATTTAATGCTTACATGAAATCAACAAAAATTTTCCTAGAAAGGTCTGTTTGTATTTTTAAACAACAAGTTTTCTTAGGTTTTTCATTTCTGTTGTTTTTCTGAACAAAAAATACACAAATGTTATAGATTTGTACACAAACCTAAATGGCTAACTCAAAAATTCATATTTTAAATTTAAAGTAAACATTTATATATGTACTAAAAAAGTAGCAGACACTCTCATATCTGGTCTAGTTTCTGTTCCTTTCAATCAGAGCAGTTGCGAAATATGTTTTAGAGTATACAATGAGGGTGCAAAAAAGTAAAATGGAGCGTATCTAAGAGTTCCAGAGTACCCGCGTCTGTCTTTAAAAAAGGTCATTAAGAAGTGGCTGTTAGAAGAGGTTTTTCTTTACCGTAGTACATAGAAAGAAGCTCATTTTTTGGCTGAAATTACTTTTTTTTGACATTATGCAAAAAAAAAAAAAAATGAAAAAGGGCACCATAATCTGGCTAACACGTGCAGGATTAGGGTTCAATTTGCTAAATCTTGGAGCATATTCACGTGATGATGACCTCTGTTTAAATTAAATTAAAACTGATTTAATTTAAATATAATTTACAGCAGAACAAACTATAATCTACAGTATCAGGATATGTTTGTCTTACAGAATTGAATTGTTATTTTCGCAAAGTTGTGAGATCTATAATTATTTTGAAACTTATATTCATTAACTCAATCATATTATTTTAAACCCTAATTCCTGATAAATCGGCACCGTTCAGGTCTGTATTACATCGAGTTTATGAAACGCCATTGTACCTCTTTAGTACAGTATTAATTTAGGAGTATTATATGGTAATCTCTGTGTGGTAATACATATTTTTGTTAACTAACCTTGTAACCATAGACCAGATATGATAAGCTTATTGTATTAAAATAAAAATGCAAAACATAGTACGAAAACGTGATGACATTATATTACTTAAAGAGTCTCATTTGAAGTAAAATTTCATCAAATTTAATATGTTATGCTAATCAAAAATTTTTCATAAATTTATTTTAAATTCAATAATTCTTAACAAAATACTTAAATTTTCAAATAGGCTAAATTTTATTTGATAAAAAGAACATCTGATTGTGTAGGACGTCCTTTTTAGTTAATAATGAAAAGGGATGAAACGATAAAGGATGAAAAATTTACTAAAAAAAGACCCTTTTAAACAAATGCAATTTTTGTTGGTAATGTTTACGATATTACTAGACTTAAGTCTTTTGTTACACATTATAATAAAATGCATTTAACAGACTTTGAACAAATATCGTTCAAAAGCTTACACTTCAAGTTGTGGAAAATTAAAATACAAAACATAAATCATTCAAAAAACTAAAAGACTCTACTTAATACTGAAAATAATCAGGGAAGTAACTCTTGTACTGATTGGTGTGTTAATGGTTTCTGAAATTGTGGCCTCATTTGTGCTAAATCTGTACTACCCAATGAAACTCTACGTTTGATATGACGTACCTGGGCATCTATTACTTCCCAGCACCTTTGCATTAAATCGGGTTCTTCAAACAATCTTGATTGGCTAAGCAGGAGACATGCGTTTTTTGCCGTTAAACTAGTTTCCAAGTAGTTAACACATGCCCGGGCTAAATGAGGAACAATATATTTCTTTGCGACATACAATGTTGCCAGAACTGTATCGGCTTCTAGCTGAATTTCATCGCAATAAAGATACCTAGAAAAGAAGAGAACTGTTATTAGGATTGAGAATTCTTTTTTCTTATCTTACAACATTCATTGTTTTTATAGGGGTGATTATATATAAGTTAAAACAAAAGTACATGTGTGGTACTCGGGGAGATAAAGAAACAAAGCTTTTGTGATTATTGATATCTTTACTGAATATATAATTAGTTTGAATAAAACAAATCAACTCACTTAAGAAGAGTTAAAAATGCTGATGGTTCGACATCCGGCACTTCGATCTCCTCTTTGTTTTCCGCAAGACCTCCATAGAACATGGCGTAAAACACAGAACTCCCCGTAGCCAGAACGTATTTGTGAGCAGGGATATTTTGTGTATGCCCTGAAATAAAGTATTTAAATTTAACTAAATGTTTATATACACTAAAACCATTTTTACTCAACGTTTACTCCAGCTCATATTATTTTTTATAGTTAATCTCTTTATTTGTTTCACCCGAATTTGGGGTACACTAAATCAATCACTTTTTAATGTTCTGTGCCTTCCTCGCAGCCCAGTATTGCTTCATTCGTTGTAATCTTGCTTTTCTTTCTTCGTCAGAGATTTAGATCGTTCGCTTGGTTTTGACTTACTTGGCTGACTCTTTCAACTAAGGAAAAGTTCCGAAAAAGCAACACAATGTTTTCATATAATACGCGTGTACTGTTATCGAAAAAGAAAGATACATAAATAGACAGACGAAGTTCTTTTGCTAGTTCGTTCCATATTTCCGTTACATTTTTCTGTTCGAAGACTTTTTCCTATTAAAAAAAGCTCCTCTCACCAAAGCTATCACCCACAACTAGTGTAAATTGCAATCTCGGGATAATTTTTAAAATTTTAAAATTTTTTATAGGTGATATAGTTTATAGGTGATATAGGCGATCATAGTTTTATAGGTGATAAAACGCTATTCAAGAGATCACATATAAAATGCTTATTAATTGGGAAATTTTATCAACTAAATAACTGAACTAACCATGAAATTTGGCATATATGTAAAATTTCCCATATCTCATGAACAACTAAAAAATTGTTTTCTCAATAATGTTTTAAACACATAACCTTCTCAAAATTAATAATAATGATTTTGCTCAAAGTTTATAAGTACACAAACAAAATATTATTTAGTGACTTGTTCAAGCTATTATCTACAAAATAGTGTATCATAACCTTCATTTGTGATGCTACTCAGTGTAATTCATTTTGGAAATTCAATTTAAACACTATTTAGTACCTAGTTAGTTATAGAATGTTTAGCTATGTGTTTGCAATTACACATTAAAAAAAAAAATGAACCAAATATAAATATAACAGTATTACAACAACAAAAATTAATTATATAACTTTGCATAATTTATACACAAAAATAAATTTGTACATGTAAAAAATCTCCAAAAACTGGATGTTTAAATAAATTTTAAAAAACTATTAGTCATTATATAAGATTTTCACTGATACATTTAAAACTTGGTGATATAGTGAATATATATTCACATTTTATTTGGCAACTTTTTTTTAAATGAATTTTCTACACGTTGGAATGTGTTCTCACAAAAATATGTAGGGCATTTTATGGGAAAGGCAAACATGAATAATATTTCCTCACAATTTCAAGTTGTATTTACAGATAGAATAACTTAATTACTTACCAGGGCTACCAACAATAAAACGTATATCTGCCATCAGCTCATTATTAAACATGGCAGCATTGCGTTCTCTAACAGTAGATTTAGTCGCTTGCCAATTAGGATCCAACGTAGATAGACTAGAACAAGTGAGGTTAAAATTTGTTGTGCTAGTGAAGTTAGGTGATGCGAGGGGTGAAGTAGGAGCACTTGCAGGCTGAGTGATTTGCATTGATTCTCTTTGAGAGATGTTATGCGGTGGTGACAGAGACAGGCCCCCATTGTTGATTGTCTCCACTAAAAAACAAACAAGAACGTTTATACCCTATTAGGCTAGTTAGTTTGGAAAATTTATTTTGGAAAAAACATATTAGTTTAAAGCACATTTTAGTTACATAAGTTCAATTCGTACTATGTAAATACTATTTTTAAATGAGAATGATGTATATTTAACTTGATATGTGCACCATAATTCAAAGTTCATAGGCCCTGACCAATATAAAGTAGGTACGCTCTCATGTTGAAAACTAAAGATACAATGGTTACAATTATTCATATTAAGCTCTTTAGTTTACTGATTTTGTAAAACATACATACCATTGAAATCCACAACTATATTTACAAACACACATTGAAAATCATTTATTATGCTTATATTTAAATGAAGAGTTCATATAAAAACATTATTTACTTTCATGTCAAATATTACTTGCTGTTTGATGTATTTGACCAGGTAATATGTTCGATGTAATAGGCTATTGAAAAGTCTCATTTAAAATTATAAATAACATTAGCTTATTACATATAAGTTGTACAAGTAACAAGTATAAAATAAGGTATTTATAACAAGTATAAAATAAATAAAGTACAATATAAAGCATAAGGCTAATATATATATATATATATATATAATTTCTTGAGTCAACATCTCTTTTTCTCAGCACATACTATTCGTACTAGGTATCTTTGGAAAGATTTTTTTTAACCGGCTTCGGACACTGCAGAACGATTTTGCACTAAAACTTACTGTCTGTGAAAAATTTTAACATAAAAGACACTTTTACCTGTCATAGGCAAAACGACATCATGGATGCACATGTGTTGCAATACAAATCAGACATTATTTTATGTATTTTACGAAGCTAACTTATTAATCACTAATAGACAATCCCATTACAAATGCCACTTTTTTGTATAACTTGCTTAGAAAAATTTCAATGTTTACTTAAAAGTCATTAAACTTATAGGTTTTACCCTACGGACAGTCCCCTATCCCTGTCTGTCGTACAAGCATTTCGAATACCAAACACAAGTTTTGGCACTGTTTTACACAAAATAAATTTGTATTTTCTCCTTCCATCGTGTAATTTATCTATTGTTAATCAAATGCTTTTCAATTTATTTTTTAATCATGTTTTCCCCTCACCCCAACGACCACTCTTATTTAAAAGGCTGTTTACTTAAACTTTCATAGTGTGAAATTTCACAAGGTCCCCCTGGTATGTATATATAAATCGAAACATATTAGTTTTATGTTAAACATAAAAGGTTTAACAAAATTATAGATTGTTTAATAGAAGACGAAGAATATAGTTTATGTAAATACATGTACTATTCAATAACAAATCATACCTTTTATCTGATATAAATCTAATCTAAAAATTAAATATTTAAAAAAAAAACAAATTCTCTGTTAATAGTGATCACCTTATTCTTCACAATTAGTGCACAAAATAATAGTTTTATATTATTATTTAATAATAATATAAAATTATTATTATTAATAATAATTTAATTATTGTGCTAATCATTGAACAACTGCATAAGTAATATACAAAGAACACTATTACCCTTTATATAACCACTGTTATTACACAAAAAATAATTTTATTAATTTTAAAAAATATTTTTATCAGATCTACTGCAAATGAATTGGAAATCTTGTTCATTAATTAAAAGTCCAACTATTTAATTTAACTATTTTTTCTATCATTATATTCTGGAAAAAAATTATTCAAGAAATTTTTGTTATTATTATTGTTGGTTGTGCTAATTTAGAATTTTCAAAAAAAATTGTCAAACTAAAAAATTCTTTTTTTTAGCACAACTTTTTCTATCCAGTTGGATAAGGAAGAAATTCTTAATGTAATTTTCTTTATTTCTACTAGAAGTATTATTATTGGTAAATATGACTTCTCAGGGTGGTTTGGCTATTTTCGTAATTTTTGTGCCAAAACACTTTATTACATGCCCACATAGTAATAAAACAAAATGTAAAAGTGCGGAAAATAAAAGAAGTTAAAAAGAAATTGAAATAAATAACCTCCAAAACATAAGTTATTACTGCATGAAAAGTTGCTGTTTATAATTGTGAAAATCATTTATTACAATTTATTTATTGCACATTAGTAATAAAAATTATAGAAACTTTCTTTTTGAAAAAAATTAGGCTACATTAAGAATCTAATACAGTTTCATTAAAAATGGTATTGTGTGAAAGTTACTAACCTTGTGATGGCCGTTATAGTGGATATAAAGCAGCTGCTATACAAGGTTAATAACATTCATGAAATACTACTTTTAATGATTTTTTTTTTTTTTTTTTTTTTTTTTTTGGTGTTTAACGTCTGACTATTGTGCACACTTGGGCTAATGCAGATGATATTTTTAATGAAACTGTATTAGTTCGGTTCTTAAAGTAATTTTTTTTTAAGACTGTAAATATAACTCTTCAAGGACTTTGGCTATTTGCTTTATCGACTATTTGCTATTGTTTATCGACAGTTAAAGTTTGTTAACTAATCCAGTGGGGTTAAGTTACACAATATGTTATAACTTGTACAAAATATATTTTTCAAAACAATTGATACCCTGTCACGGTTATCTAAACCACACTTGCAAAAGGTGTTGCCATTTTATTAAAAAAAAATATAGCTGTTTTGAGGGTTTAGTTAAGGAAGATTTTTAAGACTATAGAAATACATATTTTATTGCCTACATTTGTGAAATTAAAATTACTTTTTAAGCAAGTCATTTTATTTATAAAATTCAAATTTTAGTTTAGTATTAGACTGATAGAGCCAAAATATATTTATATTATAGTTAATGTTTATGGTACAATAAAGAAACCAACACTTAAAATATTCTTAAAATCATTTTAACAATTGGTCAACACTGCTTTAAACAAAAACCTCTCAAATTAAAAGCGTTGGCTTGTTTCATAAAACTGTAAATGTTTCATGAAAATTACAAGTTACATATGATAGGTAGGCTATTCATAATTGTAGATAAAATTTTTTATACTGTATTATACAAAAAATGTTAATAAACTAGTTGTAAAAAAAATTACAATTAATATACTAGTTATAACAGTCTTATAACTTAATATTTATATCGGCTAACACTTGGATCAACCAGTAATAATTAGTTGATTAAGTTTCACTACTGAATATGTAACTTTTGTAAAAGATGCTAAATTTTATGCCTAATTTACATTCTCATTTCAAAAATGTCCAAGAATTTGTATAAAACAAACAAGGCCCTATTCAATAACTAGGCTAGGCCTAGCTTACAGAATAGTCAATTACGAAAATAAACTTAGAGAACTATTCTTTTTATCGGAGAATATATTGAAAATTGAACAGTAAGATTTTATGAGACTGACCAATTTCTATATTAGACCCTATTTAACAGTATAAACATCTTGGAAAATGCTTAAAGTAATGTAGATAGCCTACTGTATGACGTATTATAGCATTACTTGATTATCGAATTGTTAATTGCCGCCTGTTGAACTAATTAAAAGTGTTTAAAAGCTGTGACAAGTTCATCAATAATAAACTCATTGTTATATATGAGATTAGTGACCCAGAAATTCCTACTTACCATTGACCCACTGGTTAGTTTGTGTTACAATATCTTGTAGTCTTTTAACTGGTGATATTTTAGAATATAAATTAGACATAGCCATGTTGAATTTTGTTTGTAAAATTAACAACTTTTAAGAAACTATACAATAACGTTTTTAATACAAATCCAACCATAAATTGCCCATTGTTTTGTAGATAAATTATTTTCAGTTCTCCTACGCTAAGAAGCAGGTGTGCCAACTTTACAAATAGAAAATATATCACTCCTCCCTCTTACTACTCTCAGTAATGCTGGCGAAATATTTTTTATAGGCAGTTAAAATAAGAAAATGCATAAAGTTGGACTTAATTCTTTTAGTGACTATACAAATATAATGAATTTACTACACAGAAAATGTTGGTAATGTAGAATAGGAAACTTTAATTTTAACAAAACAAAACGGCGAGCCAACATTACAGATTGAATATGTGACAGACAAAAGTAACACACCTTGTCAGTAAAGTTTTATTAAATAAAAAAATTAATCTTAATTGGTATTACTACTTCAAAGATTAAGAATATTAATAAAATAAATGTTAATAATTTTTAAAACCTGTATGTTTGGGAAAATAAATTAATGTTTAGATAAAACCCCCGCCTTGTGACTTGAGACACAAAATTCAATAATATCCAGGGTTACCACTTGTGCATCCTTTAACTATTGCATGCACACTGTATTATCGTATAAGTTTATTTAGCTCTCATAAAAAGCATAGTACACTTGCGTAAAATTTATATTTCACTGGTTGTGTTTCTTAATTGACACTTCAGTTACTCATTTATATAAATGACATTATCTAATCTTATTTTTAGATAAAATAAAGGATTTGTTTTGCTCTAATAATTTTTTTGGCACAATAATGTATTGCTCTCAAATCTCTGTTGGTATCACTTTGTTTTGACATCCAAAGAGTGAGATGTAGGCCTATGCGCGTTATGATGGACCTACTAACAACACAATTTACACAGTGATTTAACATTCGGCTGTATCGACTACTTTTCGAGTACAATAATACAATAATTTTGGTAATGAACGGAGCTCCTTTTTTTGTATTACGATACAATTTTAAGCCTTAAATTTAAATTAGAAAAAAACAAATGATGTCAAGGTATAATTTTCTAATCCCCAAAACAGAATTATGAGAGAACAGTGCTTTTAAAGTAAAGTTGATTGTTAATTTCTTAAAAAAAACAAAAACAGGATTTATAGTTGGTTTTTGGTTTATTCAAGTCAATTCTTAGTAAATAAATAAATAGTGCGTAATAAAATGTATGAAAAAAATTAGTTGTAAGTTAAAATGTTTCATATTAAAAGAAATTTTAAATCTGTCTTCTATTAATACTGCAGTACTATAATTTTGGAAAATTCATTGTAAAAAGTAAGCATAAAAGAGATTTATTGGAACATTTTGGGGTGTATGAAATTTGTAATTTATATTGTATGTAATGGCGAATGTAAATAACTTAGAATATTTAGAAATGAATGAATATTTAGATCGGTTCTGAATGAATATTCCTAAAAAAAAACTTTAACAAGTATTATTCACTGCATCTAAGAACTTCATATATTTCATCGGAATTCGTTTGAAACAATCACGGCAGCCGTCTCGCTGGCGTGATTGAAGCTTATTTCCAAAAAACCTACATGCAATAAAATATTGTTAACGAACATACGAGTAACTCATTTCGAAAATTTATCCACATTTCACCGCTGATTGCGATAGTGAAATCGCATTTTCAAAAGCGCCGCAAGATGGAACAATTTACGAAATTTGTAATTTTGAAATGGTTTAACCGTTTTTGCGGATCGGTGCAGATTTAATGGACCTGGGTCTTACTGTGATGACCGGTTCAGTGGAAATTTCCTTACTGATGCAGATCGGTTGGTCAATAGGCAACTTGAATCAGGAAGTTGTACTGGATAGAAGACAGGATTTCGCGGGCCGCTAGCAGCTGCCAGACAACTTGTTCGGCCTTGTAAAATAATTAGACCGTTTGGTTCCGACATTATCAAGGCCACCGGGCAACAGCGAAACTAAACGCACGGATAATTTTCTTGTACGAATCTATTTTGTTTACATTTAAGTTGTCACTTCCGGGAGAATAAAATAAACGCCAGAATGAACTGAGAGGTAACTTCGGTCTTTTGTGGCAAAGGGTATTTACGCAGAGTAGGTTGTTTTTTCCTAGTAGTGATTTTTGAATTTTTTGTTTTTGTTTTATTTTGTACCTTATTATCTAATTAGCCCAAGTGTGCACAAAAGTCGGACGTTAAACACAAAAAAAAAAAAAAACAAACACATATTCAACTGCAGAAAATAATTTTTTTAAAGCTTACTTAAGATTTTAGGCCATTTTTACGGAACTATATTGTGACGTCATTGCTGTTTACATTGCATTAAACATATTAAATTTCATACTCGGATTTACCGATCGTGCGCGTTATTATTAACATGCACTTACTGCTCATGCGCATTTACACATTCTTATAGCCATTACTAAAATATTAAGGTTAATTCCTTTTTTCGTTAATTCGTTCTGGTAATTGTTAAAGTGGCTTCATTATTTGTGAACTTCGCAGTTTGTCTCTCTTTGTGTTAGATTCACCAACCGTAAAATTATACGTAAAGATTGACCAACCTAACTCACCAACCGTGTCAGTTAGGTCCTTCAGTATTAAAAAAATAAGTAAATAATGATTTTTTTATCGTTCTAGCGATCAAAAGCACATTAGCTACAAGATAACTAGTTCAATTAAATAGCTTTTTCACCCAACAATCTTGTCAGTTAGGTTTGAGTACTTAAAAAAAACAACTTTTTATTGTTTTAGCGTTCAACAACGCTTTCGCGCGTTAGCAGTTTTGAGGTTATATTGAGGTTTCGATTTTTAACGTACTTCCCGTGCTTTCCATGCTTTTATATTTTGGATTATTGCTTTTGGGCATGTAATAAAACGTTTTAGACAAAAAATAGCCGAGAAATCGAAAACAACCTACGCTGCATATTTACTTCTCAAAGTTTAAGTTAAAAAATTCGTTAGAGGTTTAGAGGGACACTATGACGGACACAATTGTCTCGGGAAAGCGACGGGAGTAATCGCTGTTCGAACTAAGAACCGTGACGTGCGCAATTCAGAGACGTGCTTTGCCCACATCGACAACCGAGCCCTAGGAACCAACAGCAGTTCCTATTATGTATGATTCACTGACGGAACGTTATTTTGCCGCCATGATGCTTTAGCCAATGCCTACGCAATAATAGAACCGGTTTTTGAACTAAAGTCTACCGGTATGTAAACAGGTTCTGTTTGTGAAGAACCATTCTGGTTAGCTAGTAATTATATAATTTAGTATGCATAGGGGGGAAATGTTTTGCAATTGGCTATGCGTATTTTGTTTTATATTGATAACACCCGTCGATTATCGGTCTATAGTTTCTCTTGGCCATATCTTTATTTACTGTGGACTTTATCTTTTTTTGTTATTGTTTCTTGAGATATTTGACTTCTTTGTTTACGAGATATAGAAACAATACAAGACGTCTCGAGTATGGATCAACTTTCTTTTCAACTAAAATATGACTTAGCAATCATTTACATTTAATTGATGTCTGTAGGCCTATTTTAAAATGCGATTGATAACGAGAGCGTTCTATGAGTAAAAGTTTTTTTTTTGTTTATATAATATGATATGAACGTAAATCTTAATTTTGTGTTTTTTTCCTAAAAGGCAGTATTTCCAAAAAAATGCAGTACGTTATAAATAGATAAAGGTATAAGACTCGCATGATGCCGTTCGTCAATATCCTTTGGTTTTGAATTCCGTTCTCTAGAAATAGTATTATACAAGAAATAGGCTACGATTGGCTGAAAAATAGTGTAGACACATAGGCCTACCAGTTATATTTTCTTCTGTAGTTTTTTTTTAACTTTCTAGTTTTAAAAATATGTCTCGTCATCGTGTTATATTCATTTGTCAGAGTTCGTGTTAGAATTTAAGTAAATTTGAATAAATTTAAAATCCAACAGTAGTTTGCGTAATATGATTGTATTCTATGTAATCTGTGCTGGGAAGTTGTAACATCTAGGAGGCATGTGTACCATTGTGTGTATCATGCAGTGTACCAGGTGTGGCGAAATTTTCCCACAAAGGAAGGGAAATTTCAGTACGGGAGAAGGAAATAGTGGGGAAATTGTATTATATTATTGGCGATATTTTAAATAAAAGTGATTTATTAATTTACAAAATTATTTTTGGATTCAAACATGCATTATTAATACAGTAATTGAACTTAAGTTTAGGACTTTGCTCAGTCGTATTTGGATTCATTGATAAGACTAAGGAGTACATAATTATAGGCCAGCCACTTAGTAAACGGCCTGCGCGAGAATTCCCCTCCACCTCCCTCTAATAAATAGGCCAGTGACACAGAGTCTGTCAATCTGAGTTTACAAACATAGTGAAGGAAAAGGAGAGAACTGTGTAAGAGAGTGGGACTCGACTTCTTACTCGCACATTTTTTTTCTTAGCAGGCCTTTTTCTAAGCGGCTGACCTATAACTGTGGTCACAGCAAACAGGATAGTATTTATTCAGTTAAACTTATGGCTCAGAAGCAGCCCAAATACCAGATGGTGATAAATCCACTACGAAAAATGATTTAAATAATTTTGTAGTCACAATTTACATATGTCACTAAAGCAGTGCATGCGTGTGCTAAGGGGTGCGATAAAATTGAATGTAACAAAAAGTTATAAATTAATTGGTAAATACAGTTTTAACTGGAACATTATTTTCAAAAATACAATGAACAAAGAAAGCGTAATTTTTTAATGTTTATGTTGGCCAAACACAACAATAAAGTGTATTCCTAATTACAGTTCCCATAATTATAAATAAATATCTACCGTATTTCATACTTGCAGACATAACATACGTCATATTTTCATAGATGAATATAACACAGCAGATAAAAGTGGGGAAATGTTTGCTAAAATTGGGAAATTTTGAGGTGGTTGGTGGGGAAAATATTATTTTTGACGTGGCCACACTGATTCGTATTCAGTGAGAGTGTTATAAGGTAAACATGCGTGTGGTGGAACCGAACGAAAACACGGTTGAATCCACACGCCTCAACACAGAGCTTGTATTGCGTGATCCGGTATACCTGGCCTCCAATATCTTGGCTTTCGGCCATCTTCCTCATTCTACTATGTGTTATTCAGTTGTTGTTTCTGTGGAATTTATAGTGGGTCTGGGATCGAGGGAAAACATTGTTACCAACGTTGATGTAACAAAGGTATTTGCACCTCGCAACAAAATCCGCAAAAATGTTTTAGCAAATTTTATCGAGAGATTGCCTTAAAATGCTAGTAATGCGTTTTATTTATTCTTTAATTATAACCGGAATTAGAATACACAATACGACTTAACCTACAAATTTGTACAATGTAGCCTACAGTACGTACATACGTCAGACATAAACAGATCCAAACAGCAAAACGGAATTCGAATACGACTTAACCTACAAATTTGTACAATGTAGCCTACAGTACGTACATACGTCAGACAAAAACAGATCTAAACAGCAAAACGAACCTTAACATCAGATCCGACTGTTCTTATTTCTATATGAATGATTGACTGAAATGTACGCTATATTTACGGCTATTGATAAAAAGCTGGAATAACGATTTCATACGCTATAAATCATCCCATCGTCTGCATTAGCCCAAGTGTGCACAATAGTGACGTTAAACACCAAAAAAGAAATAAAAAAATTCTTTTTTAACCATTAAATTTTTTTAATTAATTGATTTTCACATCAGTGTAGAAAAACTGTCTAAAACTACCCATATACCTGTGCTTATCTAAGGTATTCTCAGGGAATAAAAATTAAATATATTGAGCTTCTATAGTTTGTGAAAATATTTGTATGAAAATAAACCAAGCATTTTGAGCGGCCGTCGTTTTCTTTCGAATAAGAATTACAGTTTATATTTTTTTTATACTATATTTTTTTCAAATATAATTATAACAGTTTTCATTGAAATCTGTCAGGCTCTGTTTCAATAAAAATTTAAAAAAGAAAAATTAGGACGTAACGCAGATAGAAGGCGTATGCCCGCCATTTTGTTTCAAACAGGTGTGTGACATTTTGAGTTTGCTTAAAACTTTGTCGCCTCGCTGGCCTAGTTGATAGCGTACTGGGTTTTCACCTCGAGGACCCGGGTTCGATTCCCGGCCAGGGCTTAGCATTTTCATACGCTATAAATCATGCCATCGTCTGCATTAGCCCAAGTGTCCACAATAGTCGGACGTTAAAAAAAAAAAAAAAAATGAAAAAAAACTATCACAGGAACAAAGGAAAAAAATGTGTTTCGGTAAGTTTTTTCGAAACCGTTTCCCCGTAAGTTTTCATTCATATAAACTTACTAGAAAGATAACCCTTATGAGAGATATGTGAGCGCTCGTTTCAGTTGACGTCTTGCGGCAGAGTGTTCAGTTACAGTTTAATTAGATAATAGTACTGTATTTTTTCTCAAACGTCTTCCCTAGTGTTCTTGCAGCGTTCGTAGCGGCGAATAGTGTAACTACTTGGACTTTTTCCTCTGATATCGAGCACGCTTTTTATAATGGCGGCTGTACTTATGGTCCGTTTGTATACAGTGTTAATGTTCATCACAATTTTAATATTTCGTAGTATTTTTAAAAGCACGCATTTGCTCGCTGACGTGAGTGAATCGAATTTCTTGTAACGATCGCTCGAAAAATTATCTAAAAATTGTTGGTGTAATCAAGACGGTCATACCAACCGTTCATTTTATGATGAAAATTCTCAAAAAAAAAAAACGTAAAACATTGTATTTACTCGGCCGCAGTGTAAATTTATTTTGAAGTTATGAAGTGCACGCTAACACAACGCACAACGACCTTGAGTAAGGTCAATGCATGCAGGGACCTCCTGTTTATTTGTGTATTCATTTATTCATCAATTCAAATTGCTTTGTTCAGAGTTCCCACAGTGCGCTATTATGCTGACAAACATGATCTTTGATCGTCGACGTAAACTTTTTGCGATCGTTTGATAGGAAAGATACACATATGGTAACGGAATCCATAGACGTTTACCGCAGTCTGGGTGGGAGGAGTTATTTTTTCGTAAACTTAGACGCAAAATTGCGAGTTTTAAGGCATTCTGAAGTTGTAATAACTAGATCGAATTGACCGATTGTTTTGAAATTTGGCACAAAAATACCTTGTATAAAGCCCAAATGACGTATGCATAACATTTCCCCTATTTACTTCCGTTTCAAGATGGCGGCGTTTGATTTAACGATGAGTGAACGCAGTTCTGGCCAAACGCATTGGCTGATTGTTTTGAAAGTTGGCACTTAGGTACCTTATATAAAGCCCAAATGACGTATGCATAACATTTCCCCTATTTACTTCCGTTTCAAGATGGCGGCGTTTGATTTAACGATGAGTGAACGCAGTTCTGGCCAAACGCATTGGCTGATTGTTTTGAAAGTTGGCACTTAGGTACCTTATATAAAGCCCAAATGACGTATGTGTAACATTTTCTCTTATTTATTTCCGTTTCAAGATGGCGGCGTCTGATTTAACGACGACGAGTGTACGCAGTTTTGGCAAAACTGAACGACTGTTTTGAAATTTGATACGAAGTTACCTTGTGTAAAAGCCTGAAATACGTTTGTGTAAGATTTTTCCAATTCATTTTCGTTTCAAAATGGCGGACTGTAACGTTAAAAGTGTTGTTGCTGGTTATTTCCCGTAATACGTGCTTCTTCGATCGGAATTTCATTGCTTACTTGACACACACTCGTGGTTGACGCAAGACTCTAAGTTTTTTTTTTTGTAATCGTTGTTTATCGAAAATTTCAGTATCGTTTGTCTCGATTTAAGATGGCGTCCATAAGGCGCAGATCTGACGGGAAGTCAGTTACACGTGTTTGTCGTCAGAAAGTAAAAGTCTGAAACCACTTGTTTACAACTTTATTTGCCGGCGGCTGACAGTCAAGAGGTGGCCCCGGCCTTGCTGCTTGTTTACTTCCTCGTCGCTCTTCCCAAGTCCAAATCTTCCCCAACTTCAAGGCCAACAAACAAATCTAAATAAGTGAATAATCGATTCGGCCAAAAGATTAGGTCGATCAGTAGTCGGTGACTAGTGACGCGCGATTGCGAGATATTTTTTACAATCTACCATCGTACAACAAATCGAATCAACTATCGAATCCCAGTCGAGTTGAACAATCGAGATGTATGTCGATTGTCATCGCGATGGACCCTGATTGCTGGCTTGGTTTTTAGAGCAATGCTTTGCTTTTCTTTGACTCGACATCACAAATCGACGAAAACAATTCGTTTTATTAGTCGATTGTAAGTGCGAAATATTAATATTAATAAAAACAGTGCTTTCTTTCATCCGGATCACCCACTTTGGGGTACGCCAAATCAGTTACTTTGATGTGCGTTAGCTGCCCTCCGCTGTATCCAATACTGCTTCATTCTATCCGAGGCTGCCTTCCTTCTTTCATCCGAGACTGCCCCGCCCCTTTTAGATGTTGGTTTTTCTTGGAACCTTAAGGTTTTCATTATGTAAAAGTTTTCGCAGTTTAAGTACATCGTCAATCATCTCATCTGATATCGCCAGCTCAGTTAAGTCTTCCTGGACCCGCCTGAACCAATTACTCTTCGTTTTCCGATCTCTGAAGAAAGCAAAGATCCGCCTAGTAAGTCTAATGCTGTTCATCCTACTAATATGGCCATAAAAACTAAGTCGTCTTTTCCTCATGCTATCTGAGAGTCTCTCAATTTTGAGATACAGGTTTTTATTAGAAATCAACTTTACTTCATTATTTCTAAAGTTTTGGCCCAATATCTTCCTTATTAACTTTCTTTCCTTCTTCTCCAGGTTGTCCAGTAATCCCTTATTATTGAGTGTAAGAGTTTCAGATGCATATAAAGCCTCTGGTTTGATCACAGTTTTATAATGCTTAAGTTTGGAATTCCAAGATAACGATTTCTTGTTATACACCTCTTTGGTTAATTGAAAGGCCAATTCCATTTTACACATCCTGGATTCCAATGCTCTCTTTTCTAAGGCGTTCCAACTGATCCATTCACCCAGATATTTGAAGTGGTCAACTCTCTCGATTTTATGACTACCGACTCCCAGATGTCCTGGTGCATTTTTAATATTCGTTAGTATTTTGGTTTTCTCAAATGAGATTCGGAGACCTACTTTAATGGCTTGCTTCTGCAACTCTTTAATTTGTAATTCTGCCTCGGACCAGTCCTTGGCTATGAGAGCCAGATCATCCGCAAAAGCCAGGCAGTTACACTTCAGTCCTTTGGTCCCCATTTTGATTCCACTGCCTTCCTTCAGATTTTGATTCCACTCTCTAACCACCTTCTCCAGCACACAATTAAATAATAGCGGTGATAAACCATCACCTTGTCTGACTCCAGTTCTGATCAGAAATGGTTCTGACACTTGTCCCATAAATTTCACTTTAGAATATGTGTCTGTTAAGGTGGACTTAATTATATTCGTAGTTTTGTTATCCAGGCCTAATTCTCTTAATATTGATATGAGTGAAGTCCTATCAATGGAGTCATATGCTTTCTGGAAGTCAATGAATGCTATTACATACGTTTTACTCGAGAGTTTACAATAGGTCATGACACTTTTAAGGTTAAAAATCTGCTCCGCACATGATCTACCCTTCCTAAATCCACCCTGATACTCCCCTAGTTGGCAGTCCAGCTGTGGTTCTGCTCTCATCAGTAACGCCTTCGAAAGTATCTTATACGTTACTTCCAGTAACGAAATTCCCCTATAATTGTTCGGGTCTGTTTTTGAACCTTTCTTGTGGAGTGATGTATTAAAGCTGTTTTCCAGTCAGATGGTACCTCTTCTGTTTCCCACACATTTTCGATGATACCAACCAATGAATACTGTGCACTGATATTGGCTTTCCTCCAAAGCTCCGCTACAATAGAACTTTCCCCTGAAGCCTTGTTATTCTGAAGTTCCGATATTAGGTCCTGAATTTCATAAATATCTGGAGGCTGTGAATCTTCTTTATTAATGTTGCTAGTCTCGAACACAAATCTTTCTTCAGGTTCCTCACAATTCAACAGTTCCTCAAAATACTTAGCCAAAATTCTACAATTATCCGTATTATTGTGAGCTAGTTGACCATCCTTATCTTGTAATTGAAGACTCGGAGGATTATATTTAGCTAACTTTTGTTTAAACGTTTTAAACAGTGCTTTATTATTACAAAAAACAAAAATCAAACATCAAATTTTACAGTCATTACAAAAAAATTTCTTTTACCAGCGTGATCCAAGGGACTATCTTCTGGACTGAAAAGAAGATTTGTACTTTTTGCCTATACAAATAATATTAATAAACCACTAGTCCAGAATTAAATTAAGGAATAATTTATTTACTTTATGCTTTAATTGCAATGTGTAATAAACCACTATATATTTATAAATACCAAAAAACAGCCATTAATTCAAAAAACATACATTTTTAAAGTTAATAAGAGCGGTCAAACCTAACTTGAAAGGTTTTGACAACGCCCGTTCCGATTGTAAGTTGATTCACTCGATTGTTTTGTGTATGGTTTGAACTGAACAAGTAAACATGCAAGTGTAGGCTACAAGAGGCCTCGGCGAGTTGAAGTTGATCAAGTGACAACTGGCGAGTCCAATACAAACGAGATGTTCTGACAAGCGAAACAATCGACTAAAACATCTCGTGATTGCGCATCACGTGATTGACGCATCGGTGCCCTTATTGGGTCAATGTCAGCTGTTAACGCAAGTCCGCACGTCAGAGCCCGTAGTGCTTTTCGGTATGGCCACTTTTTCTGTCGAAGAATCAGCAACGATTGCTTTTTACGACGATGAGGGATGAGGGCTTTTTATAGCTTCAGACGATGAGGGCGAGGAATATCCAAGAAAGTGAAAATGAGTACACAAAACTCGGTTGAAAAAGAAAATCGAAGGAAAAATTCACACTTTGTAAAAGAACTCGATGATGAGGAATTGAAATTTTCCCACTGCCTTAAAATACACTTTATATTTTGCTAACTTAAGTATTTGGAACGATTCATCGTACAAAGTAAACTGGTAGGCCTACTTCTGAACTAGTTCAGTTAATTATTCATCATTCATATTTATTAATTAATGAAAAAACAATTTTAAAACAACTAAAAAAATTTGTGGTTAGAAACTACGCGAAATAGAAGTGAATACTTGCATGTGTTAGGGGTTCGGAAAACTGCTGACATACTGCCTGTTGCAATAAGCAACAAGGTATGTAGAACAGCAGTTCAAATAAAAGCTTGGAGGAGAAGTAGGGCGGGGACAGTCGATTCCGAGGGGACCGGAGGGTCGGTAGATTCTGGGGGACAGTCGATTCTGTGGGGACCCGAAGGGCTGTACATCGGGAAGCACTCGGGAGAGCTTTCCAGCCAGGTGGTTTGAGAAGTGGCCAATCGGCAGTAAGTGTAAGTAGACAAAATTTGCGTACACTTCTCCTTTTAACTTTTGGTTTGAATACGTTAGGATATATTTCGGGGGAACATTTTGAAGAATAAGACAGTAGTGTTCATTCTTGGGGTTGTCATCAACCGTAGTTGTAGCTGTTACAAGATAAATATAATGTAATACATTTAAATATATTAAAGGGTTTTTTTATTGAACCACCGATAATTAATTCTTTGGAGGACCCGAGTCGTAGAAATCCCGAACCCCTAACAAATGTATCGATTTTTTCATGTAAACTTTCATTCTGTCTCTTTTTGGAAC
This sequence comes from Callitettix versicolor, assembly GCA_022606455.1. Classification (NCBI taxonomy): domain Eukaryota; kingdom Metazoa; phylum Arthropoda; class Insecta; order Hemiptera; family Cercopidae; genus Callitettix; species Callitettix versicolor. Next base: position 9,509,473 of record CM040188.1, on the reverse strand, counting down.
TTTTATCCATTTTTCGAAACATTAAAATCGATACAAACGCTCTTCAAAACGTGAACTTGCCTTTTATAACATAAAAATTATGCGATATCGCAGTTCAGAGCCGATATAGTTCCTACGGCATGTCGCAGCGATACGCGATATCTCAGTCCGAAGTCTCCAAAGTCTTATGCCTGCCGTACCGTACCTGTCAGTTATGCCTGAATAGTGCGTTGGAGACCGGCGATCTGTTGGCCTGAAAACTCCATACACCATCAGTTGAATACAGACCGGCAAGTACTCCGCGTCCATTTAAATTTGGTTTGTTAAATAATGTCCCCTAGTGACGAAGGGGTGTGTGCGATTCTCGTTTTATTAGTCGTTTCAGAGGCAAATAAAAACCGGAGGAAAAAGAGACTTACTTTAAAAAAGTAAAAGATTATACTTTCCACAAACATTTCACTTTTGTACACTTTAATAAAATCCCCCAAACAATGATTTATTTTTTCCCTTGACATTTTTGCGTACAAAAAGAACTAAATTATGAACGATACAATACAATAGTGATACGATAAACACTGCTCAACACGCAGCCGGTGGCCGGGCGCCTTTCCCCACACACGTACCGGCTTGCCTCAAATCTCTTCAGGCCTGCAGGTCACCGGCCGTCTGTTCAGTCGGATCTGTTCAGGCATAACTGACAGGCTTGCCAGTACGTGTATGGCAGGCTTTACAAATGGCCAAAAACACAAACGCGTGTCGCGCTTTGTCACCGGCTTGCCTCAAATCTCTTCAGGCCTGCAGGTCACCGGCCGTCTGTTCAGTCGGATCTGTTCAGACATAACTGACAGGCTTGCCGGTACGTGTATGGCAGGCTTTACAAATGGCCAAAAACACACAACGCGTGTCGCGCTTTGTCACCGGCTTGCCTCAAATCTCTTCAGGCCTGCAGGTCACCGGCCGTCTGTTCAGTCGGATCTGTTCAGACATAACTGACAGGCTTGCCAGTACGTGTATGGCAGGCTTTACAAATGGCCAAAAACACACAACGCGTGTCGCGCTTTGTCACCGGCTTGCCTCAAATCTCTTCAGGCCTGCAGGTCACCGGCCGTCTGTTCAGTCGGATCTGTTCAGACATAACTGACAGGCTTGCCGGTACGTGTATGGCAGGCTTTACAAATGGCCAAAAACACAAACGCGTGTCGCGCTTTGTCACCGGCTTGCCTCAAATCTCTTCAGGCCTGCAGGTCACCGGCCGTCTGTTCAGTCGGATCTGTTCAGACATAACTGACAGGCTTGCCAGTACGTGTATGGCAGGCTTTACAAATGGCCAAAAACACACAACGCGTGTCGCGCTTTGTCACCGGCTTGCCTCAAATCTCTTCAGGCCTGCAGGTCACCGGCCGTCTGTTCAGTCGGATCTGTTCAGGCATAACTAACAGGCTTGCCGGTACGTGTATGGCAGGCTTTACAAATGGCCAAAAACACACAACGCGTGTCGCGCTTTGTCACCGGCTTGCCTCAAATCTCTTCAGGCCTGCAGGTCACCGGCCGTCTGTTCAGTCGGATCTGTTCAGGCATAACTAACAGGCTTGCCGGTACGTGTATGGCAGGCTTTACAAATGGCCAAAAACACAAACGCGTGTCGCGCTTTGTCACCGTCTAAACAAAAATATTGTAGAAATTAGTATTTAAAAATGTTCAATTATGTTGGAAATGAACTCCAGAAAAAAATGTTTCGTGTTTCAAAATTGCATTTGAAGTTTGAAATGACGATTATAATGTTGACATTTTGAAAAAAGAGTCAATAAGATATTATGAATTTGTTTAACAATTTGAATGACCGTCATTTTGAACGATCGAACGGATTCGCTGGACAACAGACTTCACCGTTCTGTTGGAAAAAATCACTTTTGTGCCACGTTTCGGACGAATATTGTGAGTACTAAATCTGTATTATATCTCGTATAGTAAAAAAACAGAAAGTAAATCTTTTGAAAGTTGTTTCCTGTTCCGTTACGAGTGGATTGACGACTTCTACAACTTCATTAAAGCTGGTTCTGGACATTCGAAAGTATTTAAAATCTGATCATCGCATTCACTTGTGTCAAGAAAAACGTTTTGAATCTTGTACGAGTAAAACAAAAACGTGTGAACGGAAAACTTGCAAGTTTTCTTTCAGCTTACGCTTATGCAGCAGACGCTTCTACTGCATAGTAACTGCACCTTGCACAAATGCCACTTCTTCCTCCATTTGTGATAAACTGACCTTGAATAAAAACTGTCAGAGCCAAACTAATATCGCGCCTTCATATGATAATTATCGCGCTGCGATATCGCATATCGCTATAACATGCGATATTATCGCAACTACATCACGAGCCTGACACGTTCGAAGATTCACGACTCGTTGCTGATAATGGACCATGTAATCATTATGTTTACCATAAAACGATGATTCCACGAAACCAAGTAAATATTTCTTAATGAATGTAGGCCAAATATTGAATATTCCGAGGAAGCGATAATAAACTCTACGTAATATATAAGTCAAGGTCATGATATTGCGTAGTATTAGCGCGCACGTTGGCTTTCAATAACCATCTGTTGATCGGCATCGGACGTAAATGTTGCACAAACTTTCCTGCTTTGATTAAATCGTTTAAGTATCTAAACAAAACGTATGAATCGATATTCCTCCGAAAAATTTGCTTTGGGAGCGATCAACATTGAATACAAACGGAACGGAAGTACAGCCACCATTATAAAAACAGTGCTCGATTTTAGCGACTAAGGCCAAGTAGTTGGACTATCTGCCGCTACGTACGCTGCGAGCTGCAATGACAGGGGTTGCAGCTTATCTAATTAACTATAATTGAACACTCTGTCGCAAGATGCCAACAACAGCGAGTGCTCACAAAATTCTCGTAAGGGTTAACATTCTATTAAGTTTGTATTTTTCGACCACCGAAAAATAAAGAAATAAAATCACAATACTGTCTCACTGGTGTGATGGTAGCGAATTTTTAAAAAGATGTAATTTTGTATATTTTGAAAGTACGATTTCATAATCATTATAAACGTCAAAATCTGCGTAAATTTAACATTATAAAATACGAAAATGAACCTGACCGCCGTCATTATTACCAATGGAATTTTTAACGTTAACAAGCTAATTTGTATCAGTTGTGCAGTGGCCGCCATTTTGAAACTCCTTAACGGGTTCTGCGGGGTAACGAACTTACCGACGTTATTAACGAAGTCGATGTTTGGGCTAAATTTAAATGAAACGAGTTTATATTTCATGAATATAAACATATGCATATAAGTGAACATTTTTAAATTTAAAAATTACGGTCGAAATACGAAATTAAACCCTGACCGCAGTCGGTTTTGTTTTCGTATTTTCTGAGGAATTAAAAAAAAAAATAATAACAATGTTCACGATGGGGTGTACCGGATTTACAAAAGAGGTGAGATGAAAAAAGGTTTATAATGATAGGTAGATTTTGCTGGGTAACAGATATTGGTAAAACACACGTACGCGCATGCGCACACACCATTACACAACTTTTAAGACATCTTAGAAAATTACCATTTGCTCTCATTTCAAAGTTTCAGATCTGAGTGTTACCATGATGGCCGCTCTTTTGCTCATAACCCAATAGATATTCGCTAATAAGGAAGGACGTTTACTGTTTTAAGTTATGATGTAATGAGGGTTTGCCGAAGATAAAATGTAATATAAGGAACAGTCAATAAATCAGATAAGATATGTGATGTAAATAGTATATTATATTTACTTAACGTTCTGTTGTAGGCTACATAATTTGTTTATCTGTCACGTGACTGATAACAGCATCTGAATCACACGTCTGTTCAAACGTTACTGTTTGTTTTCGCTTTATTACAAGTCCTAAATTTTGTTTATTTCAAATTTGGTACACTGTTTTATCAGTATTCATTTGAGTGAGAATCAGGCACTGGTTTTTTGGTTGTTTGACATTATTATTATTATTATTTGCGTATAGACCCTGTTGGATCACGCAAAGCACTCTGACTCATGTCTTGCTCCTTCTAATCCTCCACACCTCCCTCATCCTGTCCCCATGGATCCTCCTCCGCTCATACGTCCATTTTACCCCTGCTCTCTTTGGGATTTCATTCTCTGGGATTTTCCGCCCGAGAATCTTTCTCCTGTATGCGTTCCTATCTTCAATGTCTGTTGAGTCTATTTCTGCGTCATGTAGGTCTATTCTGACTTGTGTGATCCACGACGTTGTTGATTTCACTCTTTGTATATACTTAAGGATTCTGTTGGCAAGTCTCGTTGTTGGGAGTCTACTGATGCGTCCATAGAATTGAAACCTCTTTCTTCTGATATTTGCTGTCAGGTTCGATATCTTCTCTGTGGTCTTCCGGGAGTGCAACCTGTATCCGTCTTCTGTTAATCTTGGGCCTAGGATCTTCCTCAAGATTTAGCGTTCTTCCTTCAAAATGTCTTCCATGGTACCTTTTGTGTGGAGTGCTAGTGTCTCGCTTGCGTGTAATGCCTCCGGTTTTATGACTGTATTGTAGTGTCTGATTTTTGTGTGCGTCGACATACATCTCTTATTGTAGATATCACGCGTTATACCAAGAGCCCTCTTCATTCTCAGTAGTCGAACCCTTTGCGCAGCCTTCTCACCACCTGTAGGTTCAAGAATTTCTCCCAGATATTTGAAGTGCTTGACTCTGTTTATCTTAACATATTTTGTGTTTAGTTCTTGAATATTTAATTTTGAACAGACGAATTCGGTTTTTTGAAACGAGATCTGTCGCTGTTGTTTCATTATCTGTGAGTATGGCCAGGTCATCTGCAAAAGCTAGGCACGCGATTTATGTGTTGTCCTTAGGTCTTCCAAGTATATTATTATATTATATTATAGGACATTATTATTAGTATATATTATTTAATTCAATAAAATATTTTCTGAATTTTTGTGTTTTAACACATAAAACACCTAAATAGGCCCCTATTTCGGTGATAGGCCTAAATTCCATTGATACCCGTTAATCTGTTTTAGTTCCTAACGATAGCATTCGAATGTACAAACATTCGAACAAACAATCAAGTAAGAAAACTACATATGTGTGTGTAGAGATAGATATTAAACATGGACATAAGCATGTACTTCTCAAAACCGATTTTGTTCATAGATAAACTGCCTATAGATAAACTAACCTTTCGATACGCGGATGTGTTCCCTGAACGTTGTTTCTCATATTTTGAAATACCGGTATTTCCCGCTATAGAGAGATAGCTCAACCAAAACGTGTATAAAATGTGTTTTTTTTTTTTGTACATGTTGTACACTATTTTTAATCTGCAGCATTGAATGCAAAGTTTATGGAAATAAAACTATATGACGCACAGTCTTTAAAAAACAATATTTATTAAACAGGAAAACAATTTTCGTTATTGAACCAAACATGAAAAACGTATCATGTTTTCTCTTCCTTTTTATTTTAATTACGATAATTTGTTCGAAAACACGACAAATTAACGTAGCTAGTTTTTTAACAAAACGTAAAATTTATTATTGTCAGCTGTTCAATGAAATCAGCTGATCGTTACGAATTAATATAAAACAACTGATCTTTTTTACTATAACTACCATCAAAATCTACCACAACCAGCCCTAAAAAGGTTTATACATGTTAATACCGCATGAACGAAATAGGCCCTACTGTAATTTTGAGACAAAGGCAATGTTTTGCCGAAACATTGCAGAACCGCTTTATCAATTCGTTCAAATTCTGGCGTTTGCATTTTCTGGAAGATATTCTCTTCTTCTTTCTTTCATCCGGATCACCCACTTTTGGGTACGCCAAATCAATTACTTAGATGTGCGTTAGCTGCCCTCCGCTGTATCCAATACTGCTTCATTCTATCCGAGGCTGCCTTCCTTCTTTCATCCGAGACTGCCCCGCCCCTTTTAGATGTTGGTTTTTCTTGGAACCTTAGGTTTTCATTATGTAAAAGTTTTCTCAGTTTAAGTACATCGTCAATCATCTCATCCGATATCGCCAGCTCAGTTAAGTCTTCCTGGACCCGCCTGAACCAATTACTCTTCGTTTTCCGATCCCTGAAGAAAGCAAAGATCCGCCTAGTAAGTCTACTGCTGTTCATCCTACTAATATGGCCATAAAAACTAAGTCGTCTTTTCCTCATGCTATCTGAGAGTCTCTCAATTTTGATATATTCTCTTCATTATAGTTCTTATTTTTATAATTTTCCAATATCGTGCCAACAGAAGAACCTCTCCGCCAAACAGTAAAATTTGCCGCACTGCGCACTGCTTTACGCTCGATGACATGTCGGCATGCTGATAAATATGGTAGAAGAATAGGAAGTGTGCGCGTGTTTTCGCTATAGAGAGATTTCTGGCATTTTATTGGACTCAACAGAGAAAGTTATTATATTTTCCTAATAGAATGGGAAGGGACCAACACATTTTGTCGTAATAGAGAGATTTCCTTATAAAGAAATTTCGCAATATAGAGATTTTACTGCATTATTAAATTTTTATGCCGTTTGAATCAAATTGATCAAAATTAAGAACGCAATGAAGTGCTAAACCTTGTTTCACGGCGTAGGGTTTGGCAAACCTCGACGTACTTGTGAACTTGGGGTCTGTCGCATTCCGAAGCAGTCTCCGATTCACAAGCCTTGTGATGTCCGAGCGTCCACCGACATCGCACGGAAAAAGTCGAGCTAACCCGAGTCATCTCGAGTAATAACGAATGTTTACTCCCCACAGAGCGTGGTTTGACGAACTTCAAACCATATTCGCCGAGCCTCACGCTGTGGGAACCAAGTTTTACCGCAAGTGTGCTAGTTTTTCTAGTTAGAATTACGCAAATTGTATGAAAAACTTTATGACGCAACTTAGAGAAACTGAGTCTAATTAATAGAACAGGTCTTATTTTATGTAATGTTAGGACACATTGGGTGAGGCATTAAATTGTACCACTTGTGAAAACGTTAGGCATTTTATAGCCGAAAAGAAGCTGTTTTAAAAAAGCTTAGTTTATTGTAACTCATCTAATTAGCGATGAGGTAACTTATGTAACAATTAGCGGCAAGCTTATCATGACCGGTAAACAAATGCATTAGGTGTTGTTAACAAATTACAAAAGCAGTGAATAGTCCAAAGACATTGTGAAAACTTTGTCACATTAAAATTTAAAGTAAAAGATTTTCGGACCCAATAAACACCAAAAGGAAACGGCTGTCAGGGTTCATTTTCGTTTTTCAATTTACTATTGAATCGTAAATTCTATTTCGAAGTTACTTAGGGGGCGAAGTTCCCATCCCTCGTTCTTGCCTTCCCCATTGGAATAAATGTTGGCATCGCCTAAACAACATGGGACCTGAGTTATACAAACCAGTTCTTCTAACACCTAAACAACCACACTAAAAATCTCCCGGCTTTGAAACAGCCACAGCCTGCGAAACCTAATTTACTCCCGTCAACCAATACTCACTTCCGATTGGTTCGCAGTGCTCGCGTATCTCGGGTCTATACTACACTATATTAATACATTTCTGCTCTGGTTTACTGCCGACGTATCACATAGTGCCTCCCGTGAACAATAGCTTCATTTTGATTGTTGCGTTCTTTTTGTAGTTTTAACAATAGATTTTGAGAAAAAAATGACTGCCGCTATAATTTTGAGTGTAAATACAGGTCGAAAATCGTTGTTCGGCAGAACATCGATGAGGTTCACTCACTATAGAACAACTACACGCAGCCTACCAACACCCGGATCAACTGTACAAGACATCACAACTTGATCGGGAGGGAATAGGAGAAATCCGGCCAACAGTAAATACCAAGCTAATTTATTTCACTTTTCCGAACCGGTAAAGTGCCTCGCCAACCCGCGGTCAACCTGATAAACTCCAGGACTTCTCCCGGAGACTACAACAATGTATTGTACAGGAAATATTGTACGGTACGATTGTTCATTGTAAGCACAATACTGTTGCGTGTAGTAATCAAGAGCCATCGTTCTTCATAATAACTTTCCGTTTAATTTACCTGAATATCATTGTTCTGATTCTCTCGCACAATCTTATTAAGCTTACTTTGTCACCATCTAATAAATTTTATTTTTTTCTTTCATTAACACTCCATTGTTACATTCAACACCACATAATATTTCTTTCCCTTTCAGATAAATATTTCATGATTTTTCTCTTTCTAATGCCATCTGCATTCAGACTGAAATAACGAATAGGTAGAATATTTTGCTTCCGTGGTTTTCCGTTCTAATAGAATCAGCTGTAACCGGCTAAACATATGATTATAATCAGCTGTAGCACAAACACTACTGTTGTTGAAAGGCAAATTATTTTTCTAACAGCTGTAGGTCGGCTAAACATATGATTATAATCAGCTGTAGCACAAACACTACTGTTGTTGAAAGGCAAATTATTTTTCTAACAGCTGTAGGTCGGCTAAACATATGATTATAATCAGCTGTAGCACAAACACTACTGTTGTTGTTGAAAGGCAAATTATTTTTCTAACAGCTGTAGGTCGGCTAAACATATGATTATAATCAGCTGTAGCACAAACACTACTGTTGTTGTTGAAAGGCAAATTATTTTTTTAACAGCTGTAAGTCGGTAAACGTATGATTATAATCAGCTGTAATACAAAAACTACTGTTGTCGTTGAAAGACAAATTATTTTTCTAACAGCTGTAGGTCGGCTAAACATATGATTATAGTCAGCTGTAGCACAAACACAACTGACGTCGTTGAAAGGCAAATTATTTTTCTAACAGCTGTAGGTCGGCTAAACATATGATTATAATCAGCTGTAGCACAAACACTACTGTTGTTGTTGAAAGGCAAATTATTTTTCTAACAGCTGTAGGTCGGCTAAACATATGATTATAATCAGCTGTAGCACAAACACTACTGTTGTTGTTGAAAGGCAAATTATTTTTTTAACAGCTGTAAGTCGGTAAACGTATGATTATAATCAGCTGTAATACAAAAACTACTGTTGTCGTTGAAAGACAAATTATTTTTCTAACAGCTGTAGGTCGGCTAAACATATGATTATAATCAGCTGTAGCACAAACACTATTGACGTCGTTGAAAGGCAAATTATTTTTTTGAAGTCAGCTGTAGCTCTGTTAAACATATGACTATAATCAGCTGTAACACAAACACTACTGTTGTTGAAAGGCAAATAATTTTTCTAACGTGGGGACTCAGTGGTCGATGTGGCTAAAGCACTGGTCAGTCTGCTGCGTCTCTGAACTGCGCATCTAAAGGTTCTTAGTTCTAGCCGCGGTTACTTCCGTTGCTTTTCCCTTACCGTTAACGCTAATCCCTCGTCCTCATTAGTCTAACTGTCTAAAGTATAAACGTAATATATATATATATATATATATATATATATATATATATCGCGATCTTTGTAGCAGCCGTTATTAAATAATTTTGATCGATTAAAAAAAAAAGTAAAAATAAACTAAATTAGAACACTGAAAATGTTAGATGAAAATGTAAGCTATACAATTTATTAATTATCAAAAATGTTCAGTATGTAATTACTTTCTAGTTTATAGCTGGAGAGTACAAACTTGAATACGTCTACCAAACTCGTTTCGATAGTTGTACCGTCATCCTCATTGGAGTGTTGAAACAATTATTAACATTAATTATACGAGGATGACGAAAGAAATTGCCGAAACGCGTTTGGTAAAACGTTTTTGTTGTTAAAACCATTGTTCCTTAATTATTCTTCGGATTATTACTCTCTTCAGAAAGTTCAGTACGGCGTCGACGCAGCGAGTGAAAGTCGACAGTCGTGCCCCCCCTTCCAAATTAATCCCCCCTCGCTGAGTGAAAATTGTGAAAACACTTCTGTAGTTAATTCACAACAGCGAGAAGTATTTACTTCCTCTTTATACGAACTGTTTAGAAAGTATTGTTGTAGAAAAATCGATTCCGCGAAAGTTAGTTGATTGCGCTAAAATCTTGTTTGTAAGTGGTTCGATGATTGCAACAAATTTGAACCGAATCTACATAAATTAGCATATGAAACCTTTAAATGACATTGACAATACGAAAACGAACCATGGCCGACGTGAGATTAATTTTATAATTTTCAGTGTTAATTGGTGCAAATTTTAACGCAGATTGAGATCGTTTAGTCAGATACAAAAGTTATGAGTTTTTAAAATTTGAAATGACCGCCGTTTCGAAACTAATTTTGCTGAACTTGTCGAATTTTATTTGTCTGAAATTTGGTTATTGAACCAAAAATAAGAATCTTGTACATGTTTTCTCTTTTTTTTTTAAATTTTAATTACGATAATTTGTTCTAAAACACGACAAATTAACATATATAGTTTTTAACAACATAACCTGAAACTTATAGTCTATCAGCTGTTCAATGAAATCAGCTGATCTTTACGAATTAACGTAAAACGACTGATCAACTGCCAAAGTTAAATTAACCATTTCATATACTTAAATTGGTCAAACCTCGTTGTTTCCGTAGCGTAGTGGTTATCACGTGCAAAGTCCCACATTTTTAACTATAATTAATTTATTATTAAACTTGCGACGCGCAAAATATACTGTTATATATCAATATAAAGATGTTCCTCGCATCACGCGTCCCGCAAAATCCAACAGCCCTAAAATCGAAATCAGCCCTAAAACATGATACATGTTAAAAATAGATTTTTATGCCAAGTTTGTACCAAATTGGACGAAAATTAAGAATAATAGATGGGTCTCTCTCTCTCTCTCTCTCTCTCTCTCTCACACACACACACACACACACACACACACACACACACACACACACACACACACACACACACACACACACACACACACACACACACACACACACACACACACACACACACACACACACACACACACACACACACACACACACACACACACACACACACACACACACACACACACACACACACACACACACACACACACACACACACACACACACACACACACACACACACACACACACACACACACACACACACACACACACACACACACACACACACACACACACACACACACACACACACACACACACACACACACACACACACACACACACACACACACACACACACACACACACACACACACACACACACACACACACACACACACACACACACACACACACACACACACACACACACACACACACACACACACACACACACACACACACACACACACACACACACACACACACACACACACACACACACACACACACACACACACACACACACACACACACACACACACACACACACACACACACACACACACACACACACACACACACACACACACACACACACACACACACACACACACACACACACACACACACACACACACACACACACACACACACACACACACACACACACACACACACACACACACACACACACACACACACACACACACACACACACACACACACACACACACACACACACACACACACACACACACACACACACACACACACACACACACACACACACACACACACACACACACACACACACACACACACACACACACACACACACACACACACACACACACACACACACACACACACATTCCGGGACTGGGTCTTACCATGATGACAACTCGAATAACTCATTTCCCAAACGGTATTCTGTAACTACAGGGTGGTAAAAAAAAAAAAAAAAAAAAAAAAAATAGAGATCAGAAGATTTTGACAGCTTTAAATGTATTGGTCGTATCATCTTTTGAAATAACAATTAACAGAAAGACAATCGGAAGGAGCCGAACATTTGAAAACATGTTAACATGCCTTTAGCATGCGTCATGGAATATATAAATTCAAATCGCTCCCACACAGTGCAGTGTTCAGTCATTACAACGTCTGTTAAACAGTGATAGAGCCAAAATGTATTTATACTGCAGCGATAATAGCAAGTAAGGCTTCTGACTGAGAGAGAAAAGAGCAAAAATTCCTTGGTCCGAGAAAGGAGACAGAAGGAATATATAGGCTATACATGCAAAGAAACTTTATGGAACAATCACGAGAAAGATAAAGTTAACCTATAGCGGACCTTAAACAGACACGGAAAAAATAAATTCTCTACCAGGAAAACAGAAAAATACAAGAACCGTGGTTAAAGCAAGTGCATCTAGACTGAAAGTAGTAGAAATAGATCGTAGATCATGGATCAGGGTCAAGAACAAAGAAAAAGAAGAAGCGAATGGAGAAAATTAAAGCAGGGACTCGGTGGTCGATGTGACTAAAGCACCGGTCATGTCACTGCGTCTCTAAACTACGCACCTTAAGGTTCTTAGTTCTAGCCGCAGTTACTCGCTCGTCCTAATTAGTCTGACTGGTATAAAGTATGAACGTTAAGGAAAGAAAAGCTATGCATTAAGGCATCGATTGTCCGAACTAAGTGTTGGCTGATAGTGTTCGGATGATTCGATAATTCGGATAATCGATATTGATTTTAAAATCTAGAACGCTAGGGCGTACGTACGATTATAATAATAGCGGAAATATTTTTTCTGTTTTTGAAATTCTGATTTCACAGTCAAATCGCCATTGAAATGCGCATTTCAAATTTTCAAATTACATTGCAAATAAGAAAGTAAACCCTGACCGCCGTCAAAAAAATTTGAAAATTCGGAAATGCTGGTGTATGCGGTTTTTAACGCTGATTACGATAGTGAAATCGGATTTTCAAAAAAAAAGACAAAGTTACGAATTTCCAAAAATTTGAAATGCCCGCCATTTTGAAACTGTCGAAAGGATTTGGCTGGTTAACGGATTTGTAATTTCTGTTATTGAACTAAAAATAAAAATCATGTAGGCCCTATCATGTTTTCTTTTAAAAAAATTTTAATTACGATAATTTGTTCGAAAACACGACAAATTAGCATAGGCAGTTAACAGCGGCCTCGGTGGCCTAGTTGATAGCGTACTGGGCTTTCACCCCGAGGACCCGGGTTCGATTCCCGGCCAGGGCTTGGCATTTTCATACGCTATAAATAACCCCATCATATGCATTAGCCCAAGTGTGCACAATAGTTGGACGTTAGGAAAAAAAAGAAAAAAAAGGCAGTTAAAAACATAACCTGACGAATCAGCTGTTCAATAAAATCAGCTGATCTTACGAATTAATATAAAACAACTGATCTTTTAATATAACTACCAACATTAAATTAACGATTCATTTCATATACTTAAAATCTAGAAACAAGTGATTGTAAACAATCAAGATAACAATTGATTGGTGTATATAATGAACTGCGCCAAGCTTGAGTCAAATCGGACCAAAATTGCGCGCGTGGGAAATTAGCTATTAATTGGAGAACACTTTTTAAGGTATCGTTAATGATTTTACCAGTAAAGTAACTAGTATTCTCAAAATCAGTTTTTATGAGTTTGATTTCTTTCTATCGCATGATGTAATTAAGCGTTGTTGGTTTCTGGGAAGCACCATTCGTCAGCGAAGCAGTTGCGTGCCGCGATTAATTGCAATGACGTGTTTTGTTCGTGTTACATAAGTAATTAGTTTATTACTGTGTATTCTTGCAATCACTCAATGTAATGCGGTTTATATAAGACGCGCAATTGGAAACAAACGAGCGTGGTTTAGTGTCCCCCCTAACGTTACAGATAACAGAATACGGTACAAAAATATCGAACATATTTGCTCACTTCTAGTGTAATATTTATTTCTTCCAAATAATTCGGGTCATCTCCGTGCGGCTTGAATGTTCGAGGGTTCGACATACAGTTTGGTTTGTCAGTTATTTATTCTTTGCACTATCAAGTATCTTTGTATACAATCACAATTTGAACGAAATCTGACAGCCGATTTTGAGTAGTTATTCTTAGATATTTTTGTAGCAGCTCCAGAAAATTTCACTCGTTGTACTTTCACTTTAAATTTGTTGTACACTCACTTCAGTTACCAATAGACATATCGAGCACAGACCTGTCTTTATTAATCATCAAGTGGTCCCATACGGGAATACAGCTAAATATCTTGGCATGACATTAGATGCCAAACTTAGGTGGAAGCCACATGTGAAGAAAAAACTAGACGAGTTAAAACTAAAATTCAGAAAAATGCATTTGTTATTGGATCGTTGTTCTTCCCAATCAGTGTACAACAAGCTGTTGCTGTATCAAGTCCTGAAACCGGTATGGAGTTACGGCATTCAACTTTGGGGTTGTGCCAGTCAAGGTAACAGAAATTTTATTCAAATATTTCAAAATAGGATGCTTCGGGGTACCGTTGGTGCTCCTTGGCACATCCGAAATGACAACTTGCATAAAGACCTAGCAGTTCCAACTATCGATAGTGAAGTCAGAAAATTTGCTCAAAGTCACAAACAAAGACTACGTCAGCACATTAATGTCGAGGCCCTTCAGCTACTCAACAACGATGGCATGGTTAGAAGTTTGAAAAGAGTAAAACCGTTTGAACTGTGTAGTTTTTAAGTCTCACTATTTAAGAGACTATTGCTTCTGAACTAGGTTAATGTCAGTGGATGGAACTTAGTATAACTTTTATGTATTAATTTAGGTCAAAAACAAATAGCTTATTTCTAGATTGCTATAAAAAAAACTTCAGTTATATATTTTTACGACCAAAAGTTTAAACAAAATATTATAAAACGCTTTTGAAAAACTAGGCCGATTTTACCTGAGGAAAAATCCTGAAGGATTAGAATACGTAATTCTGAAAAACTAGAGTATCGTTTGCTGAAATATTGGATATCAAGTCGAACTAAATTTTGAAATAAAAAGAAAAATACAGTTAGAAAATTAGTATCGCATATCGGCGTATTTCTCTTTTATTCCCGAACTGTGAAAACGTATTTTATTTCAAATATGCTCCACTGATTGTAGTTATCTTAGTATACGATCAAAACGAGATGTTCCAACCACATAACCTCTAAAAACTAACCTAAAAGTGAGATGATCGGTTTTTTTCTGCAAAATTCTGACGATTTAAAATTTTTCCGAGCCGAATTTTTCAGGGATATAGCGATTCATGCGTTTTACTTTGGGAGCAAAATTTAATCAAAATCTCTAGAGCATATTTTGAAAAATATCAATTTGTAACAGCTTTTTTTTAGTCAAAGAGGATATTCGAAAAACGTTAAAACATCTCGTGACATGAGCGAAGCCGAAATTTTGTAAAAATAAAGTAAGTTAGTTTAGTACAGTGTAACATTAAACATACACATACAATACGTAGCCTACGGACAGAAAATGTATAAATTCATCAAAATTTTAAGGTCGGTTTTTTTACGATCACCAAATTTTACACTTCGTATGAGAGACAAAAAAAAAAAAAAGATCAGCTGCAGTATGACCTAGTAAGTAACTAGTTTAGTTAAAACACACGATTATAGAAACACCAATCCTATTGTACAGTCTATAAATAACCCAACAAACGATTCTATCGCCTTACTTTCACTACAAAACCGATCCAAGTTCACGTTCAACTTAATAAACTTTTGTAAAATGTCAAAAACACACACCTTCTTGATAATCCAATTCCTGATTGTTATCCGTGGGCGGCAACATCTGGTCGAGTATGGCAACGCTCCTGGCGACTGGATCATGAATTGCACGTGCACACATGGCCAACAGCGACCATTGCGTGGTGAGATCAGGCGCACACTGAGACTGTGACTGTGAATCCGACTGAGCCATAGCGTTGACTGCAACGGTAACAATAACATCTCGAGTTTGCACAGTCTCTCAAGGACGGCCGCGCGTCTCTGCTCTCCGGTACGAGGACAGTTTAGTGCCCTTCAACGTCCCATTTCAAACCCTATCCAGTATATTCAAACGCCTTGTTAGTGAATTTTTATTTGAAAATGAATTATTGGAACTGTCTTTGTAGTAAAAATCGGTTATGGGGACCATACATTGAAATGTACGTGTGTGTGTGTGTGTGTGTGTGTGTGTGTGTGTGTGTGTGTGTGTGTGTGTGTGTGTGTGTGTGTGTGTGTGTGTGTGTGTGTGTGTGTGTGTGTGTGTGTGTGTGTGTGTGTGTGTGTGTGTGTGTGTGTGTGTGTGTGTGTGTGTGTGTGTGTGTGTGTGTGTGTACGTGTTTGTGTGTGTGTACGTGTTTGTGTGTGTGTGTGTGTGTGTGTGTGTGTGTGTGTGTGTGTGTGTGTGTGTGTGTGTGTGTGTGTGTGTGTGTGTGTGTGTGTGTGTGTGTGTGTGTTTGTGTGTGTACGTGTTTGTGTGTGTGTGTACGTGTTTGTGTGTGTGTGTACGTGTGTGTGTGTGTGTGTGTACGTGTTTGTGTATGTGTGTGTGTGTGTGTGTGTGTGTGTGTGTGTGTGTGTGTGTGTGTGAACGTGTGTGATGTGTGTGTGTGTGTGTGTGTGTGTGTGTGTATGTGTGTACGTGTTTGTG
Source organism: Callitettix versicolor (assembly GCA_022606455.1). Classification (NCBI taxonomy): domain Eukaryota; kingdom Metazoa; phylum Arthropoda; class Insecta; order Hemiptera; family Cercopidae; genus Callitettix; species Callitettix versicolor. The sequence continues at coordinate 9,492,974 of CM040188.1, read as the reverse complement.
TACGTGTTTTTGTGTGTGTGTGTGTGTGCAGGTGCGCGTGTGTGTGTGTGTGTGTGTATGTGCGTGTATTTGTGTGTGTGTGTGTGTGTGTGTGTGTGTGTGTGTGTGTGTGTGTGTGTGTGTGTACGTGTTTGTGTGTGTGTGTGTTGTGTGTGTGTACGTGTGTGTGTGTGTGTGTGTGTGTACGTGTTTGTGTGTGTGTGTGTGTGTACGTGTGTGTGTGTGTGTGTGTGTGTGTGTGTGTGTGTGTGTGTGTGTGTGTGTGTGTGTGTGTGTGTGTGTGTGTGTGTGTGTGTGTGTGTACGTGTGTGCGTGTTTTTGTGTGCATGCGTGCGCATGTGCGGGTGCGAACGCGTGTGAGTGTGTGTTTTTGTGTGTATCTGCGTGTGTGTGTGTGTGTGTGTGTGCGCGCGCGTGCGTATGTATGTGTTTGTGCTCGTGCGTGTGTGTTTTTGTGTGTGCGTGCGTGTGGTGTGTGTGCGTGAGTGTGTGCGCGAGAATGTGTGTAGGTGAGTGTGCGTGCATGAACGAGTGTGCGCGAGTGTGTTGTGTGTGCGTGCGCGCGCGTGTCCGTAACTGATGATTAGTTTTTTAAAATGACTTTTTCAATCGATTTATTTTTTATAAGTAGCATAAAAGTAACATTTAAGCAGTTAAACTTGAACTTATTGAGTTGCTGTTTTCGGTTCGACAGATACTAAATATCATCGCACAAACTTTTTCACATTCGAATTTGGTCCGATTCGACAGATTCGTTATCCAAGAAAATCCGTTTAACGTTTCAAAATATCGTACATTTTTGAAAAACCGATTTTAATTTAACGTTAAAATCTGCACATATTAGTGTTTAATTTGTTTTGTTTTTTGTTGTTATTTTAAGGCGAAATGTACATTGAGGCTATTATCGCCTCCCTAAATGTAAGTGTGAATGTAAAGTGTTAACGTCGTAAATGTAGTGTTGTAAGTGTAAGTGTGTGTTAGACTCGGGTACAGTGAGGGACGTCTAAATCCTCTCAACAGGTACAGCTAGCCTGCACCCCTCCGGAGATTAGTGTTTAAAATTATATGGATTTTTCGCGTGGACTGGGAAGTTCATTTGTAACGGAAATAACTGTATAGCTGAAATTAATTAATTATTAACGGAAATCAATTCTGTTCGTCACCTCGATTGTTGTTCCAAATTAATTCAGTTGTAATACAAGGCCTATTGTACTAGCTTCGAAGCATAATGCAAGAAACAGTGAACTAATTTTTCTTGCTAGTTTTAAAAGCAGTCATGGAAATTTTTTGAGTGAAAATTATATATTCCAGTATTATATCAAAATAAAAATCAGGTTAATAGTTTAATTTTATATGGTACGCGTAAAGTAATGATACATTTATTGGGGGAATCGGCGATGTGGCTAAAGCACCGGTCAGTCTGCTGCGTCACCTTAAGGTTTTTAGTTCTAGCCGCAGTTACTACCGTTGCTTTTCCCTAACCGTCCCTGATACCTCGTCCTCATTAGTCTATCTGGCGTAAAATAAAAAAATCCTATTTTAGAACAAATTATTTTTCTTTAATGAGCCTCAAGAATGTGGATCGAACAAATTTTTTTCGCTGATTTCTTCTCGTTTACCTCGTAACGAATCAGCGCCGCTGAAGGGCGCCAAGAAACATTTGATCAGTGGGTGACAGCGAATACTGTACACCTTGTAATGGTTGCATTTTAATTTTATTCTGGCGTTTGATAAGTGGCTTATTCGAATTTTTCAAAAAATAACATCACATACATGAGTAAAATAGTCGAATGTGTTTTTGTATTCATTTTTTATTCCCAATAATTGGTCCTTCACGTGATCCTTATTTGAGATTCGACATGTTTCGGAATCGTAACCATCATCACGTTAATCACCCATAGAGATAATCGAATGTCAACGTACGCACATTACACTTAACAATATTTAAAAGCGGAAAATGCGTATGTTTGAATATCGAAATATTTAGCGACTTATAGATATCGAACACACATTAACCAAATACTCTTAATTAATAGTTTATTGAGCTGATTTCACAGAACTGATGATGAGCCGCCTCGGTGGCCTAGTGGATAGCGTACTAGGCTTTCACCCCGAGGACCCGGGTTCGATTCCCGGCGAGGGCTTAGCATTTTCATACGCTATAAATCATCCCATCGTCTGCCTTAGCCCAAGTGTGCACAATAGTCGGACGTTAAATACAAAAAAAAGAACTGATGATTATTCGAGTGCTAATCAGAAATGATCAAAATAATGCCCGAATAAGAAAACACTCGGGTATTTTCAGTTTTCCTATTCACACCGGCTAAACAGTTGCTACGACCTGTTTTGATTAAAAATCTGGTTGAAATGATATTTTGTAAAAGTTATAATTTAACATTTTTGTTATCTCTTGCCGTATTTAATGTAAAATGTTAAAAAAAAATTACTCCGTGGCAAAGCGAGGTTATTCAACTACTGCAGTACGTTTTCTACATTACGCGTACATTTGTATCTGTAAATAGCGTACATGGTACATTGGAATGGACGATTACAGACTCATCTGACGATCGTTACTCATTTTTGAAATCATTAGATCATCTGCCGATCATTAGACTTGATGACGATCGTTACTCATTTTTGAAATCATTAGATCATCTGCCGATCATTAGACTTGATGACGATCGTTACTCATTTTTGAAATCACTAGATCATCTGCCGATCATTAGACTTGATGACGATCGTTACTCATTTTTGAAATCATTAGATCATCTGCCGATCATTAGACTTGATGACGATCGTTACTAATTTTTGAAATCATTAGATCATCTGCCGATCATTAGACTTGATGACGATCGTTACTAATTTTTGAAATCATTAGATCATCTGCCGATCATTAGACTTGATGACGATCGTTACTCATTTTTGAAATCATTAGATCATCTGCCGATCATTAGACTTGATGACGATCGTTACTCATTTTGAAATCATTAGATCATCTGCCGATCATTAGACTTGATGACGATCGTTACTCATTTTTGAAATCATTAGATCATCTGCCGATCATTAGACTTGATGACGATCGTTACTCATTTTTGAAATCATTAGATCATCTGCCGATCATTAGACTTGATGACGATCGTTACTCATTTTGAAATCATTAGATCATCTGCCGATCATTAGACTTGATGACGATCGTTACTCATTTTTGAAATCATTAGATCATCTGCCGATCATTAGACTTGATGACGATCGTTACTCATTTTTGAAATCATTAGATCATCTGCCGATCATTAGACTTGATGACGATCGTTACTCATTTTTGAAATCATTAGATCATCTGCCGATCATTAGACTTGATGACGATCGTTACTCATTTTTGAAATCATTAGATCATCTGCCGATCATTAGACTTGATGACGATCGTTACTCATTTTTGAAATCATTAGATCATCTGCCGATCATTAGACTTGATGACGATCGTTACTCATTTTGAAATCATTAGATCATCTGCCGATCATTAGACTTGATGACGATCGTTACTCATTTTTGAAATCATTAGATCATCTGCCGATCATTAGACTTGATGACGATCGTTACTCATTTTGAAATCATTAGATCATCTGCCGATCATTAGACTTGATGACGATCGTTACTAATTTTGAAATCATTAGATCATCTGCCGATCATTAGACTTGATGACGATCGTTACTCATTTTTGAAATCATTAGATCATCTGCCGATCATTAGACTTGATGACGATCGTTACTCATTTTTGAAATCATTAGATCATCTGCCGATCATTAGACTTGATGACGATCGTTACTCATTTTTAAAATCATTAGATCATCTGCTGATCATTAGACTTGATGACGATCGTTACTAATTTTTGAAATCATTAGATCATCTGACGATCATTAGACTTGATGACGATCGTTACTCATTTTTGAAATCATTAGATCATCTGCCGATCATTAGACTTGATGACGATCGTTACTAATTTTTAACAATCATTAGATCATCTGCCGATCATTAGACTTGATGACGATCGTTACTAATTTTTAACAATCATTAGATCATCTGCCGATCATTAGACTTGATGACGATCGTTACTAATTTTTAACAATCATTAGATCATCTGCCGATCATCAGACTTAATGACGATCGTTACTAATTTTTAACAATCATTAGATCATCTGCCGATCATTAGACTTAATGACGATCGTTAGACTTATTGATGATCGTTAATCATTTTTGACAATCATTAGATCATCAGCCGATCATTAGACTTGATGACGATCGTTACTAATTTTTAACAATCATTAGATCATCAGCCGATCATTAGTCTTGATGACGATCGTTACTAATTTTTAACAATCATTAGATCATCTGCCGATCATTAGACTTAATGACGATCGTTACTCATTTTTGACAATCATTAGGTCATCATCCGATCATTAGACTTATTGACGATAGTTACTAATTTTTGACAATCATTAGATCATCTGCCGATCATTAGACTTGATGACGATCGTTACTCATTTTTGAAATCATTAGATCATCTGCCGATCATTAGACTTGATGACGATTGTTACTCATTTTTGAAATCATTAGATCATCTGCCGGTCATTAGACTTGATAACGATCGTTACTCATTTTTGAAATCATTAGATCATCTGCCGATCATTAGACTTGATGACGATCGTTACTCATTTTTGAAATCATTAGATCATCAGCCGATCATTAGACTTGATGACGATCGTTACTCATTTTTGAAATCATTAGATCATCTGCCGGTCATTAGACTTGATGACGAACGTTACTCATTTTTGAAATCATTAGATCATCTGCCGATCATTAGACTTGATGACGATCGTTACTCATTTTTGAAATCATTAGATCATCTGCCGATCATTAGATTTGATGACGATCGTTACTCATTTTTAACAATCATTAGATCATCTGCCGATCATTAGACTTGATGACGATCGTTACTCATTTTTGAAATCATTAGATCATCTGCCGATCGTTAGACTTGATGACGATCGTTACTCATTTTTGAAATCATTAGATCATCTGCCGATCATTAGACTTGATGACGATCGTTACTAATTTTTAACAATCATTAGATCATCTGCCGATCATTAGACTTGATGACGATCGTTACTCATTTATGACAATCATTAGGTCATCATCCGATCATTAGACTTATTGACGATAGTTACTAATTTTTGACAATCATTAGATCATCTGCCGATCATTAGACTTGATGTCGATCGTTACTCATTTTTAACAACCATTAAATCATCTGCCGATCATTAGAACTTGATGAAGATCGTTACTCATTTTTGACAATCATTAAACTCATTTAACGATTGTTACTCATTTGACGATCGTTACTCATTTTTTATAGTCAAACTTATCTGACGATCGTTAGTCTCATTTGACGATCTTAGACTTATTGATGATCGTTACTAATTTTTGACAGTTATTAAACTCATCTGACGATCGTTACTTATTTTTGACAATCAGACATCTGGCGATCGTTAAGTCTCATTTGACGATCGTTTGACTTATTGCTGATCGTTACTAATTTTTGACAATCAGACTTACCTGACGATCGTTAGTCTCACTTGACATTCGTTAGACTTATTGATGATCGTTACTCATTTTTGACAGTATGACAGTTACTCATTTTTGACAACTCACCTGATGATCGTTAAACGTATTGACGATTGTTACTAATTTTTAACAGTCATTAAACTCATCTGACGATTGTTACTCATTTGACGAGCATTAGATTTATCTGACCATAGTTACTCATGTTTGATGATCGTTACTCATTTTTGACAATTAGCCTTATCTGACGATCGTTAGTCTCATTTGACGATTGTTAGACTTATCTGAGCATCGTTCCTCATTATTGACGATCGTGAGACTCATTTGACGGTAGAGTCTGTACACACCTATAGGCCTATCGATTTATACGTTCTTGTATGTAGTATTTATAGACCATGTCAGCCGATTAGAAAACGGCCTGCTAATAACACCAGCGGGACAGTGAGGAAATGTGCGAGTGAGAGGTCGAGTCCCGCTCTCTCACCACAGCTGCCATCTTTCCCTTCACTATCTCGGAGTACTAACAGTTTGTAAACTCAGATTGGCATTCTGTCCCAGGACTGTTCGAGGGAGCTGGAGGGAAAATTTCCTACATGCATGAGATATTCCCACGCAAGCCTTTTACTAAGTGTCTGGATTAGAGTGTGTTGTGTAATTAATGTGTGCATTTCGTTTAATCTTTGACAATGCTTTCGGAATGATTAACGATCCCTGATGATGTAGTTACAGCTGCGAAACATGTCGAATCTCGACTAAAAAGTCACATGACGGACTGAATAGGGTAACAAAAAAGTGTTTGTAAATTTTAATCGTGACGAATAACAACAAAATGCAAATTTTAACTGATTTTTATGGTAAAATCAGACTTTAAAACTTTCAGATAAGAATGTCGCGGTATTTAGAATGGGTGCCATTTTAAAACGTTTAAACAAATTTTGCTGATTAACGGACTTGTCCGAGCTATTAGAAAAATACATGTAATTATTATTTGTACCAAGTTTTAAGCAAATACTACCCACTGTCTGTCGAACCTTTTGGTTAAATTGCTTAAGGGTTATATAGACATCAGTCGAGAGAAAGTTAGTGCATTGTTCTTGCTTTGTAGCTAGTGGAATAGCGCTTGGCATGTCATAGGCCTAATGAATTCGATGGAAACAATAGTTCAAGGTGACGAATGAATTTTGATTCCATTAATACTTAATTAATTTGCGTCATACTGTTGAGTCTTATTTAGGCAAACCTCCGAGTTCATAAGTTTACAACACAAAAAACCCAGCTGGTAGCTCAGTCGGTAGGATAGCGGACAGTTCGCTAGATCGCAGATTCACTTCGCGTTAATGCTAGAGATGGATGTTATTTTGTTATCTGTTATTTAATAATAGTTATTGAATAATAACTATAGTAACCGTATTCAGAAGTAAAAAATAACTGTTACTGGGTTAAAGTGCCATCTGTTAATTAAAGTTAAAATGAAGAACGAATAACGTTTTATTCCCAATAACCTTTTCGTAGTTCAGTATCTTGTCGCTAAGCGTTACTGGCGCTAGCGTTGAGATAATTTTAAACGAAAACAACGAAGTAATTTTTAATGTAGCGGCTGTTGAGAAAATTAGGGGAAAGGGTAAAATATTTTTATTATTATTATAGTGTGATGTGTTATTTAAAACTCGACATGATACAGGTTCCAGATACTTAGGCATATAGTTTTTTCACGTGCGGAGTTTAAACCTAGCCAAAAAGTTTACATGCATCCTCTTCTATTTTCGACGTAACAGATAACAAATATCTCGAAAAATCTAGTAATCCAGTTCGGATTGAAAGAAAAAAAAATGTTTTTAGGATTTACGATATTTTTATTATTTTCATGTTTATGGACATAACAAAAGCGTGTTTTCAAAAATTCTACCTTTAGCCGTTTGGATAAGCAGTCAAAAGTCGATCTTTTGTTTAAGCATCAAAAATAAAAATCACGTATAATGTTTTCTCTTAATTTTAATTTTAATCACGATATTTCTTCGTAAACACGACAAATTAACATAGCTAGTGTTTAACAACATAACCTGAAACTTACAGCCTAGCATCTGTTCAATGAAATCAGCTGATCGTTACGAATTAATATAAAACAAGTGATGTTTTACTGTTACATATTTATCAAAATTAAATTAACGATTCGGTCAAACTTCTTCGTAGTTTCGTAGTGTAGTGGTTATCGCGTGCGCCTCACCGCGCAAGATACCCCTCAAAGCACACTGTATCAATATAAATGTGCACTCGCATCACGCATCACGACCAGCTCTAAAACATACGTGTTGAAACGTTTCAAAAGGACACTTAAAATGTACGCTACAAGCTGTTTAGCCCGCATCGCGGCAGTGCAGACGAAGCAGAAGTCAGCTGATCCCGTTTCAGGTTTATAATTATTTAAAAGTAAAACATTCATATAGTTCAACGGTCGATAGTAATTCACAAGAATACGAGACAGGCTATCAATACGTACTTTAAAAGCTTGTTTTTCACGGTTTTATTTTAATAAATTGTTACCTTTTTGAAACGAATTTCACTGGCAACGAACTTCTTTTGTTCAAAACGTTTTGTGCGAATTTTATTTCCCCTTATCGTTATCGAAAGTCCGTTCTGTTCAGCAAGATAACGTGGTTGCTCTACATCTATTTCCACAAATTTCTGTTAAATTAAATAATAATACATTATGTAGATTTATTCAAAATTCTATATGATTATATAATTAATGTTTTTTTTTCATTTATCGGAATATCGGAGCAGAATCGATTTCACTGAGTTGAACCTTTCAGATTAACCAATTACCAAGCTGTCGATAGCTTTTAAGGGGGTCACTGTACAAAAATATTATTTTTTGACGATTTTTTTT